>JARGCV010000227.1:0-42500 GCA_034064705.1 Bothrops alternatus | reverse complement strand
CTCTCTGTCTGTCTGTCTCCCTCCCTCCCCCCCCTCTGTCTCCCTCCCTCTCTCCCTCTTTCTCTCTCTGTCTATCTCCCTCCCTCTCTCTCTGTCTGTCTGTCTCCCTCTCTCTCTGTCTTTCTGTCTGTCTCCCTTCCCCCTCTCTTTCTCTCTCTCTCTCCCTCTCCCTCTCTCTGTCTCCCTCCCTCCTTCTCTCTCTCTGTCTGTCTCCCTCCCTCCCCCCCCTCTCTGTCTTTCTGTCTGTCTGTCTCCCTCCCTCTCTCTATCTCTCCCTCTCTCTCTGTCTGTCTCCCTCCCTCCCTCCCCCCCTCTCTCTTTCTTTCTTCTTGTCCTGCCTTCAGGTGCTTTAGAGAATAGCTTGACTCCCTCTTCTTTGTGGCAGCCCCTGAGATGCTGGAAGACTGCTATCCTGTCCCCCCTCGTCCTTCTCTTCATTAAACTAGACATACCCAATTCCAGCAACTGTTCCTTATACGCTTTAGCCTCCAGTCCCCTGATCATCTTTGTTGCTCTTCTCTGTACTCTTTCTTAGAGTCTCACCATCTTTTCTCTCAAGCACATCCGAAAGAGGGTAGACCACTTTGTTCCGGTGGCACTGGGGTGGGGGGGGAGACAATAAAATGTGACAATAAAACGTTGGAGGGTCTGGAGCTGCAGCACAGACCCCCCCTAATTCTACTGTTCTCCCTTCCCAGGCTCCCTGCGTTATTTCTACCTGCATTTGTCAGACCCCAGCCTGTTCTTCGTTTGGGGCAAACTGGACGACCAGCCCATCATTCACTTTGACAGCCTCACCGGGAGGGTGGAGACTCTGGTGTCCTGGATTCAGGAGGTGAAGAAGGAGACCTTTCTGCCTGTTGAGTGGGTCTTCGGGAATGAGCTGGAGAATTTGTCAAATCTCAACAACCTCAATGAAGGTGAGAAGAGGCCCTACTACATTTGATGTCCAGGTTAGACTTTCTTTCCTGCAAAGGTATGACCCCCCCCATCCTCACCCACATTTTCTCCCACACTTTAGACCTTCTTCATGGTCCGGCCCCTATCCCAAAAGAGTTAATTGCAGGGATCACTAAAAGATTCATTCAATTTTGCAGCTATTAAGATTGTTGGATGAGCAGGCACAAAAACAGCCAGGGAAATGGTTGAAGCTTGGGAAACAGGCTCCTTGTCAGTCCACAGGAGTGCTAATTTACCACCAGTGTATCAAGTACTTAGGCAGCAAAGGCTGGGCAACACAAGCAAACAACAGCTAATAACTTAAAAGTCAGCCATCCGCACACCCAAATCAACATCTAAAAAGCCACACACAACAGGCACTATAAATACTCACAAAGAACAGTGCATACTCTGCTAGAGAAGTTTCCTGAAGATGGGCTCCAGCATCAGTCTGAAAACTTGGAAGGCAAAACTCAGTTTTGATCACCACAATGTAAAAAAGATGGTGAGACTCTAGAAAGAGTGCAGAGAAGAGCAACAAAGATGATCAGGGGACTGGCGGCTAAAACATACAGTGAATGGTTGCTGGAATTGGGTATGTCTAGTTTAACGAAGAGAAGGACAAGGGGGGACATGATAGCAGTATTCCAATATCTCAGGGGCTGCCACAATAAAGGGGGAGGGGGGTCAAGCTATTCTTCAAAGCCCCTGAAGGCAGAACAAGAAGCAATGGATGGAAACTAATCAAAGAGAGAAGCAACCTAAAATTAAGGAGAAACTTCCTTAGAGAGAACAATTAACTGGTGGAACAACCTGCCTTCAGAAGTTGTGAATGCTCCAACACTGGAAGTTTTTAAGAAGAGACTGGACAGCCATTTGTCTGAAATGGTATAGGGCATTGATGACGAACCTTTTAGAGACCGAGTGCCCAAACTGCAACCCAAAACCCACTTATGCATTGTTGAGTGCCGGGTGGGTGTGGCCGATTGGATGGGCATGGCCCATTGGGTGGGCGTGGCTGCAGTGGTAACGGCAGACTGGGTGGGACTAAAATGTTCAATCAATCAATTCCAACTTTGCAAGATCTTTTTTTTCCCCCACGAGAAATTGAAATTGACTGATTGAACCTTTTTTTTGTTTTTTTGCACACGACGGCAGAGGCCTAAAGCGAAAAGGTTTTATAAAACCCAGCTGAAGGCCTAGGACTGGGGCGACAGCGCGCGTGCCCACAGAGAGGGCTCTGAGTGCCGCCTTTGGCACCCGTACCATAGGTTCGCCACCACTGGTATAGGGTTTCCTGCTTGAGCACGGGGTTGGACTAGAAAACCTCCAAAGTCTCTTCCAATTCTGTTATTTTTATTATTACTTTTATTATTTTCATTATATTTATTTTTATTATTATTATTAGTCAAGATTGCATCACTTTCCTCTCTATGGCAGCGGTTCTCAACCTATGGGTCGCGACCCCATTTGGGGTCGAACGACCATTTCACGGGGGTCGCCAAACGCCATAGTCCGCCATTTTTTTCCATTTTTTTTGGCCGGCGTAGGAGGCAGCACCGCACATGCGCAGGGTAGCACCGCCCATGCGCGATGCGGGCCGTCGTGCGCGCCTCGCATGCGTGGTTTGGGCTGTCACACGTGCCGCACATACGCGGTTTGGGCCGTCGTGTGGGCCGCACATGCGCGATGTGGGCTGTCGCACCGCGCATGCACGGCACAGGGCGGGGTTGCGCCACGCATATGCGGCGCAGGCGGGGTCTCGGCCTGAAAAAGGTTGAAAACCGCTGCTCTATGGGATTAAGAGGGGAAGGAGAGATTGGGCCTCCCTCTGCTGGCCACATGAGGGCAAGGCTCCTTGCCTGAGATTCCTTAATAGCCCACAATGAAAGGGAAAAGGGCCTGTGGAGAGGAAAACAAGCTAGTCCTCGAATTACACAACTTTTAGTGACCATTGTTAAGATATTTAAAATGTAATAGGTGGAGCAGTGGAGGGTTGGACAAATGAATAAGAACAGACAGTTATAGCTGATTGATTAAAGAGAGCTGGCCACTGCCTGAGGGAATCTGAGCTGTGATTGGTTGCCTGGAGTGAAAAGCAGGAGGTTCTTGATTTACCTGACGATGCTCCTGTTTGCCCCTCCTTTTTTACTGTAAATATATTTATATAAAATTTCAAATTCTTGTCAGCATCTCTGACTCTATTTGGACTCCGGCCGTGTGATTCCCTGACATCATTCGCCGTTACGATTACATGGAAAAATGACTTATGACCGTCTATTCTATTCTATTCTATTCTATTCTATTCTATTCTATTCTATTCTATTCTATTCTATTCTATTCTATTCTATTCTATTCTATTCCATATCATATTTTCTATTCTATTCTATTCTATTCTATTCTATTCTATTCTATTCTATTCTATTCTATTCTATTCTATTCTATTCTATTCTATTCTATTCTATTCTATTCTATTCTATTCCATTCCATTCTATTCCATTCCATTCCATTCCATTCCATTCCATTCTATTCATTTCCCACCTATTCTGTTCTGTTCTATTCTGTGCTATGCTATTCTAATTTTTCATCTATTCTGTTCTGTTCTATTTTTTTATAAAGATTTTATTGTTTTTTTATCAACATATGTTAATTTTTCAATCAACAAGTTGTCTGGAGTTTGCTATATTAATACATGTTCAATTCCTAATTCTTCATTCTTTCCTCTAGCCAAGAAAAGAGGCTCCAAATTTGATAGTGGTCTGTATCTTCTTTATCTTTCAGCCTCATAGTTAATCTGTCCATCTTTGCACATTCCAATATTTTCCTGGTTATTTCTTCTTCTGATGGCAATCCTTCATTCTTCCAATATTGTGCAAAAATTATTCTCGCTGCTGTAGTGATGTGTAAGATTAAATATAATTTCTGCTTATTAGTCTTTTCAGGCATAATACCTAGTAAAAATGTTCAGGTTTAAAATCCACTTGTTCACCCAATATTTTTTTCTAACCACATATGTATCTTTCTCCAATAGCCCTTTGCCTTACCACATGTCCACCAAATGTGATAATACGTGCCTATGTTATGTTTACATTTCCAACATCTATCTGACATATTTTTAAACGTTTTTGCTAATCATGCTGGCGGCAGGTGCTATCTATAAAACATTTTATACAGATTTTCTTTGTATGAAGTTGAGATTGTTAATTTGTAGTTTCTCTCCCATAACATTTGCCATTTTTCTAATTTTATATAATAGCCAAAAAAATTTGCCCATCTTGTCATTGTTTCTTTCACTTGTTCACTTTCCATATCCAAAATTAACAAAAAGTTATACATTTTCTTAATTAATTTCTCATCTGAGGTTAACAAAATCTTATCAAACTGTTCTGTTCTGTTCTAACTTTCCTTCTATTCTATTCTATTCTACTCATTTTCCATCTGTTCTATGCTATTCTAAATTTTCATCTCTTCTCTTCTCTTCTCTTCTCTTCTCTTCTCTTCTCTTCTCTTCTCTTCTCTTCTCTTCTCTTCTCTTCTCTTCTCTTCTCATTCCATTCCTATTTCATTTCACTTAACAAATGTGACAAGGTCAAAACTCAACCAATTTCTCAATTAACAATATAAATTTGAGGCTCAGTTGTGGTCGTAAGTTACTTAAAACATGAAGACCTGAGCGCCATTTCTGCACTCTACTGGAGGAGTTTTCTTCCATGCTTAGCACTTAACCACTGGCTCACCTAGTGACAGAAATTTTTGGCTCAGTGATGGTCGCATGTCAAGGACCACCTGTAATTTAACAGCTGCTGTGGTTCACTTATCAAAGGTGGCAGGAAAAGTGGTAAAGTGGGGTGAAACTCAACCAATTAGCAACATAAATTTTGGGATCAATTGTCGTTGTTAAGTGGAGGACTACCTATACTGGATTCTTCTCCTCCATCCCTCTTTGGATCTCTTTTAGAACTTCATACCTGGCAGGCGATTGTGGGCTGTGAGCTCAGGGAAGATGGGAACAATGATAGATTTTTCCGCTATGGCTACGATGGGAGGGACTTCATCAGCTTCAACAAGGAGATGCTCAGATGGGTGGCAGCTCATCCCCAGGCTGAGAAGGTCAAGAAGAAGTGGGAGGACTATCCAGAGTGGACCCGGAGAAATAAAATTTACCTGGAGGATATCTGCATCACGTTGCTGCAAAGGTACCTGTCCTACAGGAAGGAGGCTCTGGAGAAGACAGGTGAGTGACCAAATAGCACTAGCACTTAGATGTATATACTGCTTCATAATGCTTTACACCCCTCTCTGAGTTGTTTATAGAGTCAGCATCTTGCTCTCAACAATCTGGGTCCTCATTTTTACTGACCTCAGTACTGACCCTTTTCCTCTATTAAATTACCTGGCCAGAAAATTCTGGGAATTGTGTTGCAGCTGTTTCTGCAGAGCCCCCAGTAGGGAAGGTGACCCACAAGGTGATTGATGACAGCCAGGAGATCCTCGTCTGCGAGGCCTATGGCTTCTACCCCAAGGAGATCCAAGCCACCTGGACGAGGGATGGAGAGAACTGGGAACAAGGAACCATCCGTAGGAACGTGGCCCCCAACTCAGATGGGACCTACTATGTCTGGATCAGCATTGAGATCGATCCCAAGGAGAGGAACCGTTCTCTTTGTCACCTGGAGCATAATGGCTTGGAGGAGCCCCTGGTGTTGCTTTTCAAGGAGGAAACGGGTGAGAGGTTGAGCTAAGATGACATGTAGAAGTGTCTGTAGAGATTCTCCATCAACCAGATCATGGTTGTCCCGAAGTTGCTTTTCAAAAGGCAACTGGGCTTTCTTAGCCACCTTTGGGACATGTAAATGTACTGTAGATACTTTAGTATGTTGGAAAGTATAGGGAGAGGAATGTTACGTTTTCTGTCTTTATCATCACAGGCTGGAGAACAGGAAGTATAGTCTTGCATTTAGTCATGAGAGAGAAGTGATTTTTGACAGGCGGGCTGGAAGTGGGAATTTGAGGAGAAAGGTATGAAGGTTTCATATGGTAAGGTAGGGTAGGGTAGGTAGGGCTTGGTACGGCAGGGTAGGGTATGGTGTGGCAGGGTAGGGTAGGGTGGGATAAGGTAGGGAAGGGTAGGGTATGGTTGGTATGGTATGGTAGGTTAAACTAGGGTAGGGTATGGTAGGGTATGGTATGGTAGGGTAGGTTATTATTATTATTATTTAGGTTAGGGTATGGTGGGATAGGGTAGAGAAGGGTATGGTATGGTATGTTAGGGTATGGTTGATATGGTATGGTAGGTTAGACTAGGGTAGGGTATGGTACGGCAGGGTAGGGTATTGTGGGATAAGGTAGGGAAGGGTAGGGTATGGTATGTTAGGGTATGGTTGGTATGGTATGGTAGGTTAGACTAGGGTAGGGTATGGTAAGGTAAGGTATGGTATGGTATGGCAGGGTAGGTTAGGTTATGGTGGGATAGGGTAGAGAAGGGTATGGTATGGTATGTTAGGGTATGGTTGGTATGGTATGGTAGGGTATGGTATGGTAGGTTAGACTAGGGTAGGGTATGGTATGGCAGGGTAGGGTAGGGTATGGTGGGATAAGGTAGGGAAGGGTAGGGTATGGTATGTTAGGGTATGGTTGGTATGGTATGGTAGGTTAGACTATGGTAGGGTATGGTAGGGTAGGGTATGGTGGGATAGGGTAGAGAAAGGTAGGGTATGGTATGTTAGGGTAGGGTAGGGTATGGTGGGATAAGGTAGGGGTAGGTAGGGTATGATAGGGTAGGGTCTGGTATGGTAGGGTCTGGTAGAGTAGGGTAGGACAGGGCAGGGCACAGCATAGCATGCTTGGTGTGGTATACAGAGGTAGTCCGGGACATAAGAACAACCATATGAAACCACAACAGGCCCAGAAATGGTGCTTTATGGCATGTAAAACACTTCTGGCTTTCATAAAATGTTACAACCCTCCCCCCACACATAGATAGATAGATAGATAGATAGATAGATAGATAGATAGATAGATAGATAGATAATTGTCACTTTACTGTATTTTTGGCGCTTCCACAGCACTACCTATCAGATCGGAACCATGTTTCTCCTTCTTTAGCTACAGGTTTGTGGATTTCTGTGGGAATTCCGGTTGTAATTACGATCTTGGGAGCTGGGATTCTACTCAGATGTAAGTGAAACAAACACATCCACTGACTCGCACTCCTGTGTTGACTTTGCTGGTATGACATCCTCTCTGAGAGTTTCACCTATAATCCCCCAAAAACCCCTTCCCCACAAACAGCATTTTGAATAAGAGTCAGAAAGGAGGAAGAAACCATGCAGCCATTTCCCCATTTCCTATATATGTCTCAAAATGTTCCATCTTCCTGTTTGGGAGGGAGCCTCTTTGCCTTCAGTGGGCTTACTCCAGAGGAGAAAATGTCAGGGGCTCAGGAATCGAAGAAAAGTCCAACAAGTGATCTAGGAAGCACCAGAAACCCATAATCTTGTGGAAGGTGGGAGTGATGGAGGGAGGGACCCCTTGTCTTCTTCCCCCACTTGCACTCACAAGACCATAACAGGGAAGAAGGTCCAGCAGAAGCTGCTGCTTGCTCTGCTCCCAATTAGCACAGGAGACATGAGACGGAGGATGGATGTGGGCAGTGTGTCTCCTCAATGGAGCTTCACCAAATGTGGCTCAGCACAAGCTTGTGATTTTTTCAGCAACAGTGAAGAAGGGCTTTGCTATTTCCTTCTTCCAGGATGTCTTTGGACTTGTTTGCAATTTATGCTTCTCCCTTGCCAGTCTCAGGAGCAAGCGCTAAACTAATCAGACCCAGCCTAGCCTTTCAAGATCAGCTAAGGTTGCTGGTTTTTCAGTCTGTCTAGGTTGCGAATGGGAGTGTAATAATCAAGGCCTGGAGACTAAAACATATGAAGAACAGCTGTGGGACTTGGATTTGGCTAGTCTAAAGAAAAGAAGAAACAGGGAGTGACATGACAGCAGCGTTCCAGTATCTGAGGGGCTGCCACAAAGAAGAGGGGGTCAAAGTATTCTCCAAAGCACCTGAAGGCAGGACAAGAAGCAACGGATGGAAACTAACCAAGGAGAGAAGCAACTTGGAATTAAGGAGAAACTTTCTGACAGTTAGAACAATTAACCAATGGAACAACCTGCCTCCAGAAATTGTGGGCGCTCCATCACTGGAGGTTTTTAAGAAAAGTCTGGACAGTCACTTGTCTGAGATGGTATAGGTTCTCCTGCTTGAGCAGGGGGCTGGACTAGAAGACCTCCAAGGTCCCTTCCAGCTTCTATTCTATTCTATTCTATTCTATTCTATTCTATTCTATTCTATTCTATTCTATTCTATTCTATTCTATTCTATTCTATTCTATTCTATTCTATTCTATTCTATTCTATTCCATTCCATTCCATTCCATTCCATTCATTTCCGTTCCTGTTCCTGTTCTATTCTATTCTATTCTATTCTATTCTATTCTATTCTATTCTATTCTATTCTATTCTATTCTATTCTATTCTATTCTATTCTATTCTATTCTATTCTATTCTATTCTATTCTACTCTTAAGTGTATTCGGTCTTATACCAATAACAGAATTCCCGAAGGTTTAGCATCATTGCATAAAAGGCACTAGCAAAATAACAGTGTTGCAAGGGACCTTGGAGGTAACAACAACAACAACAACAAAGTTGGAAGGGACCTTGGAGGTCGTCTAGTCCAACCCCCTGCTCAGGCAAGAAACCCTGTACCATTTCAGACAAACAGTTATCCATTCTCTTCTTAAAAGCCTCTAGTGTTGGAGCACCCACAACTTCTGGAGACAGGTTGTTCCACTGGTTAATGAGCCCTTGTGGCTCAGTGATTAGAATGCAGTATTGCAGCATGAGTCCTTCTCTATCTGAGGCAGGACTGCTGTCCCCCCCCAAATTAACCCCCTGTCCTCTCTTTTTGTCATCAGGCATATGGCCGAGATGTAACAGAATTCGCTATCAGGAAGTGAGATCTTCACTTGGTGACATTCCTTTAGAAAATGTTTCTGTTTCCCCTACTTCTGGCACAGAAGATGATATTCAAACAAAATCGTTGCTCCAATCTGAAGAAACCTTGGAGGTGAGTGACTGTTGCTGAAGTCTATGTGAGATGCAAAACTCCGGGCTTGGGGGATACCCAAGAGCCAAGACTATTAAGGTGTTAGGTGGGGGAACATTCATCCCCAAAGTCATTCTAAGGCCACCATGAAAGGGATTGTGGGCTGCTTGGGACTGCTCTGGGGTTCAGCCCCTCCTGCTGGAGACCTGTGATTGGCCGCTCGGCAGGGAAGATCCAGCCCAGCTGAGCTTCTCACACCCATCAGCTCTGAGGGAGGAGAATGAGACGGGGAAGGAGCCAGGAAAAGGAGCTGGAGCTGGGGTCACCCTGGGGAAATGAGGGGTTTCTGTCCAAAAAGGACTGGAAGGGAGGGAGAGAAGGAATGGAAGGAACAAAGGGTGGCAGTGTGTGTGCGCATGTATGTCCAGGAAAAAGCTCCCTGGAGATGATGAGCTGCAAGGATAAATTCTGTGAGATGAGTGCCATACAAGTTGATAGATAGATAGATAGATAGATAGATAGATAGATAGAAGACAGGATACGTAATAGAATGATAGATAGATAGATAGATAGAATGACAGATAGATAGATAGATAGATAGATAGATAGATAGATAGATAGATAGATAGATAGATTTGACAGTCAGAAAGATAATAGACAGGTGATAGGTGATAGATAGATAGATAGATAGATAGATAGATAGATAGATAGATAGATAGATAGATGATTGATAGAGCAGATGATAGATTGACAGACAGACAGGTAACAGTGAGAATGTGATAGATACATGCATAGATAGATAAATAGATGATAGATATAGATTTGGCATGCAAACAGACAATAGGTGATAGGTGATAGAATGAGATAGGTAGGTAGGTAGACAGACAGACAGATATAGAGATATAGATGATGCATGGATGGATGGATGGATAGGTGAAATAATGTGATAGATGATAGAAAGGTGATAGAATGTGAAAGATGGATAGATTGATAGATATAAATGGATGGATGGATAGATAGATGGAAGACAGGATAGGTAATAGAATGATAGATAGATAGATAGATAGATAGATAGATAGATAGATAGATAGATAGATAGATAGATAGATAGATAGATTTGGCAGTCAGAAAGACAGACAATAGACAGGTGATAGAATGAGATAGATAGGTAGGTAGGTAGATAGAGACAGACAGAGATATAGATGCATGGATGGATGGATAGATAGATGATAGGTAAAATAATGTGATAGATGATAGAAAGGTGATAGAATGTGAAAGATGCATAGATTGATAGATATAAATGGATGGATGGATAGATAGATGGAAGACAGGATAGGTAATAGAATGATAGATAGATAGATAGATAGATAGGTAGGTAGGTAGGTAGGTAGATAGACAGAGATATAGATGCATGGATGGATGGATAGATAGATAGGTAAAATAATGTGATAGATAGAAAGGTGATAGTGTGAAAGATAGATAGATTGATAGATATAAATGGATGGATGGATAGATAGATGGAAGACAGGATAGGTAATAGAATGATAGATAGATAGATAGATAGATAGATAGATAGATAGATAGATAGATAGATAGATAGATAGATAGGTAGATAGGTAGGTAGGTAGGTAGGTAGGCAGATAGATAGATAGACAGACAGACAGAGATATAGATGCATGGATGGATGGATAGATGATAGGTAAAATAATGTGATAGATGATAGAAAGGTGATAGAATGTGAAAGATGCATAGATTGATAGATATAAATGGATGGATGGATAGATAGATGGAAGACAGGATAGGTAATAGAATGATAGATAGATAGATAGGTAGGTAGGTAGGTAGGTAGGTAGGTAGGTAGATAGACAGAGATATAGATGCATGGATGGATGGATAGATAGGTAAAATAATGTGATAGATAGAAAGGTGATAGTGTGAAAGATAGATAGATTGATAGATATAAATGGATGGATGGATAGATAGATGGAAGACAGGATAGGTAATAGAATGATAGATAGATAGATAGATAGGTAGGTAGGTAGGTAGGTAGGTAGGTAGATAGATAGACAGACAGACAGACAGAGATATAGATGCATGGATGGATGGATAGATGATAGGTAAAATAATGTGATAGATGATAGAAAGGTGATAGTGTGAAAGATGGATAGATATAGATGATGGATGGATGGATGGATGGATGGATGGATAGATAGATAGATAGGAACTTTGGGGAAGAAGTGAGGATCTCCCCCCCCCAACACCTACATAAACAGCTACAGGAGCTGCTTATACTAAGCTTCTTTGGTTGCTTGCCTTCATCCCTGTCAGGGTTGAGGTGGAGGATGACTGCCTTGAGCAGGGGATTCAAGACCTCCAAGGTCCCTTCCAGTCCTATGACTCTAATTGGAGGAGAGGAAAAAAAAAACATTGCCAGTACAAACTGTGATTTTGATGTCTTCATTTTCTCTCTTTGCAGGATAGTGCATTGTCTGATCTTGAAGTCCCTGCGTCAACATTGCGCAGGCGAGAAGGGAAGCAACAGAAGCTCCAAAGGTCCCAGTCATGGGATTTGGAGACTTGGGACAAAGCAGGAGCAACATGGCCAGAACCGGACCGCTCGATTAAGTCACATTCTGCAAGAAACCCAGAGGTTAACCGCCTCTGATGAGGGAAGAGGGTTAGTAATTTCAGATGGCCTCCTCCTTCTCCTTCATATTTGTAGCCAAGCCTTGGAAAGTGAAGAGATTCGGGAAATCTCCCACCTTCCCACCCATTTCTTTCCTCTTGAAATGTTTAAGTTTCCAGGTTTTGCTGCTCACTGCTGAAGAGCAGCTGGATGAGAGAGAGAGGGCAAAAGGTGGGAGATGGGAGTAGGGCAAATCCGCACACCAGGTGCCTACATAGGAATGGAAGGCTGACAAAAGGAACAGAAGGAGGCGTCAAATGTCTATGGAGATCCTCAATCATCCAGGACACAGTTGTCCCAAAGGTGCTTTTTCAGGAGGCAATTGGACTTCCTTGTTTCTCTCTGAAGATGTTTCGCTTCTCATCCAAGAAGCTTCTTCAGCTCTGACTGGATGGTGGGGAATGGAAGATGTAAATAGGCTATATCAGTGATGGCAAACCTTTTAGAGACTGAGTGCCCAAACTGCAACCCAAAACCCACTTATGTATCGTCGGGTGCCAGGTGGGTGTGGCCCATTGGGTGGGCGTGGCTGTGGTGGTAATGGCAGACTGGGTGGGACTAAAAAGTTCAATCAATCAATTCCAACTTTGCGAGATCTTTTTTTTTCCGGGAGAAGTTGAAATTGATTGATTGATTGAACCTTTTTTTTTTTGCACACGGCGGCAGAGGCCTAAAGTGAAAAGGTTTTATAAAACCCAGCTGAAGGCCTACGACTGGGGCGATGGCACGCATGCCCACAGAGAGAACTACCACAGGGCTATATCCTTCACTCAATGACTCTCTAGAACAGTGTTTCTCAATCTTGGCAACTTTACGATGTGTGGACTTCAACTCCCAGAATTCTCCAGCTAGTGTTGCTAGCTGGAGAATTTTGGGAGTTGAAGTCCACACATCGTAAAGTTGCCAAGGTTGAGAAACACTGCTCTAGAAGAAGGCAAATGACTAGCTGTCTGCAAGGAGTATAAATCCGTCCATCCGGTCAGAGCTGAAGAAGTTTCTTGGATGAGAAGCCAAACGACTTCAAAGAAAAACAAGAAAGTCCAGTTGCCTCCTGAAAACGCACCTTTGGGACAGAAGAAGATAGCAACACTCAACTTGGCTCAGAACAGGAATTTTGGTGCTAAGAGTGGTGCGATACTTGAACCTTGCTGGTGCTGGGTCTTCCAAGGTCATCTCTCTGAGGGACCCAGCACTCTTTATGTAGGACTTCACTTTAATGACCGACAAGATCATTTAACAACCTCAACTGGGAGAGCCAGGATTGCTGTCATTGAGCAAAGGATTCTGTTAGGATATTGAATTTGGTAGCTGGAACAGTAAAGTGTACAATAGGCCAGAACACACAATTGTAGTTGATTAGAGAGTGATGACTCATGCACGAGGCAATCTACGCTATGATTGGTTGCTGTAGATGTAAAGGGGGAAATTTCTCTTTTCCCCCCTCCTTTTTTTCTTCTGTATTTGTTTTCTTGGTTATCTATGTATGCAATAGTGGTGAATTCGATTGGAGCAACACTAACACCAAACAACACCAGTTCGATTGGAGCAACACTAACACCAAACAAGTTTGATTGGAACAACACTAAAACCCTGCAAATTCACTTCCAGAAGAGGTCGTGACAGCTGTCAGCCTTGATAGCTTCAAGGCAGGGTCAGACAGATTCATGGATGCCAAGTGGTTATTAAAACGGATGTCCATGTGCCGCCTCTATGTTGGTTGAGGCAGGCAGGATTCCCTTCAAGTACCATTTGTTGGGGGTCAAGGGAAAGGGAGGGTTTTGCCTTCTCTTTCTGCTCAAGATCCCCATGTACAATTGGTGGGCCACTGTGTGACACAGAATGCTGGACTCAATGGGCTTTGGCCTGATTCAGCATGGATTTTCTTATGTTCTTATGTTCTAGTTGGCCACACTACTACCTGCCATACTCATCGAAGCCCGGCACTCCCACGAGCCATTCCATCAACAGACACATTGAGCTACAACCAGCCTACAAATCTCTCAGCGTCCAAATCGGAGACAGCACCAACCCATACAAGCCACCTTCCGATGACCCTGACCTGATGTAATCTCCCCATCATAAAACCCTCACTTGACACACCCACACCCGAAGCCCTTATAAACAGAAGAGCACTGACACAGACATTCCCTAAACCCTGCTGAATATGTTACCTAGCCTGGTAACAAAAATGTTCGGAAACCAATCCACAAGTTTGGAGATGAACTTTCACCCTTGTCCATAGTATTCTCAGAGGACCTCTCCAACATCAAATTTCAAAAGCTTCCATGTGGTACTCTTCCTATACGAAGTGCCATTCAAAATGAAAAAAAAAATCTTGGAATTCAGGAGCGTAATTCGGGACTTGCCTTTAGGGCAGAATCAATCCATGCGTCTGTTCCTGATCACCAGCATAGACTGACATGAAATACCACTCAAGGCCTGGCGTTATTAACCTCAGAGATGGTCATTTTGAAAAGGCAACCAGTGGGGCTCTATTGCTCCTTTTTTGGGGGGATCCTTAAGGAGAAGAGTGGAAAAGAAGTTCTCAGGATGCCCTTTCTACTATTATTACTGTTACAGTTGTAACTATAGGTCACACCCTCAACACATCCCAGATGAATTGTAATGTGCTCTCCACAGGGGTTCTTTTGAAGGGCATCCAGAAGCTCCAGCTAGTGTAACAGGGACTTGTGTGTGCATCTAGATCAGTAGATGTTACATTTCTGCTCTTTGAGTTGTGTGGGTTACCAGTTTGCTTCCAAGTTGGATTCAAGGTTCTGATAAAGACCTATAAAGCCTTCCATTGCAGGGCGGAGTTAGTTGAGGGACTATGTCTCCCTGGTTACAACTATCCATCCCATCAAGCTCCGTGGATTAGTGGGTCCTGTCTAGTAAGAAATGTCATCTGACAGGACCCAGGAGTTTTTCCTGCTGAAGAACCCATCTTCTAGAACGGGTGTCAAATTGCTGGCCCGCATGCTGGACCTGTCATCCAGAAGCCGCGCCCACCCCATTGCCGGCAATGGCAAAATTGTCCTGATATGTTGCACGAAGTCATGTGATGTCGCAAGTTTGACTTGTCTGTTCTAGAACATCATTGTCCCTGAGGTCAGACCAGTTCTACTGGTCTTTTGGGAGGACCTGAAGATATGGCTTTGCCATCTGGCCTGAGGATCTGGTAGTGGTATGGAGTCTAACAAATGGCTGTACTGGTAGTGAGATTGTAATTTTGTGAAGATTTTGTTTATGTTTTTAATCGTTCTTATTGTTTTAACCATCTTATTACGGCGCCAGTTTTTTTGTTAAAAAAATGGTTCAGTTTTAATTCTAAGCAAGAGGCATGGCGGACTTCATGACGCTGGCAATCATCTTTGTTCCAGTGGTTTGAGTCCTAGCACTGCATAGTGGGACGAGCTCCTGTCACTCAGCTTCTTCTGCCCACCTAGCAGTTCGAAAGCATATTCTATGCAAGTAGATAAATAGGTACCACTTTGGTTGGGAGAGACAAGCTGGCACTTCATGCAAATGATCAGAATCCTGCCAGCACTGCAGTGCCCATTTGTGAGACGGTTTCAGTGGAGGGAGACAGTCTCAGAGGAGGAGGCGGCAGGAAAGTCTGTCTTTCTAGTGCAAAGCTAGCTTGCTCTCCTTGTGGCACATCTTGGGAAGCACACGAGTGTGAACCAAACAGAGCTATCAAACTGACAGCCGAGTACTACTCTACATCAGCATTGTAATCTGGCTAATGTAACATTGCCGTCTGCTACATAAATGAAAACACTGTAAGCCACCCCAAGTCATTTATGATGGAGATTGGGTTTATATAAACAGAATAAATACATTTATAGAGAAATGTCATTTTGTATCTAGAAGTAGTTTATTTCTGTCATTTCCTTAGAATTATTGAGTTGTACTACTGCCATTTTTACAGAGTCCTTAGTGCAGGGGTAGGCAACCTTGGCTCTTTTATGACTCGTGGACTTCAACTTCCAGAATTCCTGAGCCAGCCATGCTGGCTCAGGAATTCTGGGAGTTGAAGTCCACGAGTCAAAAGAGCCATGGTTGCCTACCCCTGCCTTAGTGGGAAAGGTGATATGCAAGATTAAAGTGAGACCCTCACCTGCCAGGCCTATGTCTGCTTCCCCAAGGAGATCCAGCTCACTCGGAGGAGGGATGGAAAGGTCTACAAGCATGGGTCCTTCCATAGGAATGTGGCACTCAACCTGTATGGGACCTTTTATGCCTGGCTCAGCACTGATATCAGCTCCAAAGAGAGCGACCACATGGAGCATGAACTGGGATAGCCTACCCCAAAGATCCCCAATCCCAGCTGCTCACATGGAACCATCCTCTCCCCCTCCCGCCAGTCTGCAAAGCCGGAAAGTTGGGGAACTTTGGCCTACCTTACACTCAATTTCTATATGAAAAAAGATCTTTGCTTTCCCACCATTCCCATTGTCGTCTTCTTGTAATGCCGAGACCAAATGATCTAAATGAGACATGTGAAACTTAAGGCCTGCAGGCCAGATCTGGGCCGTGATGTGTTTAGATCTGGCCTGCAAGTGTACTAGTAGGAGGAGGTGATTGAGTAGTTACCTCCTCGCTTCAGGTGTCTTGTCAGTGGCAGCAGCGCTAGCAGAGGATGGGGCAGTGGGAGCCTCTCCAAGGCGTGGAGCTTTGTGGCAGTGGTAACTGCAGGGGTGGGCAGGCATGGCTAAAGCTCCCCCTGCCTGAGAGTGAGTGGCTGGTGAGGGAAGAAAAAGATGGAAGGTGCTTGGGTCATGTGTTTCTTCAGTTTTCACCCCTCTGCCTTGCCACTTTCTCTCCTCCTCCATCTCTGCTGTACTTTCAGACAAGTAGTCGCTCGCCCTCAGTGAAATCGAGTTTGACACCTGTGATCTAAATGGCTGATTTCTCCTCAGCTTTGTGCTCCGTTCTTCTGAAGTTTCCATGGCGTTCCAGAGGCCTACGCTGGTGCTCGCCTGTCCCCTGCAAAGCCTCCTTTCCAGAGTCTGAGTACTTCTGTAGACGCTAAATCCAGATCTCCTCCCTCTGACCCATGTTGCCCTTCCATCTGAGCATTTGCTCCAGAGCATAATGGCCACCCACGGGAAGGGCTGCTCCTTCCACCTGATGTGGTCCCTACCCCATAGCCATAACACCAATAATCCCAGTGAAGATGGTGGCCCTCCCTCTCTCAGCCACCCATCCTCTGCCAGATGTGTAGCCCTGAAAAAGACATAGCAGAGACTTCCGGTGGCTGCCTTGGCATCGAGATAGCCCCCTTCGGAGGCTCTGAGTTCCGGGACTTGTAAAGCCGCAAAAACAGCGCAAAACAGCTGCTTTTCGCGGCGGAAAAAACCCCTCCTCGATCAGAGAAGGTGATGGTGGGACAATATTGGAAGAAGCCAGAATTACCATCTATTGAAGAATGGACTTTGAAAGTTTTATAAATTTGGCAGAAATGGCTAAAATATCGGCATATTTGAAGGATCATTCAAATGAAAAATATATGTTGGACTGGAAACATTGGATAGACTACATACAAGAGAAACACCAATCAAAGAAAATGTATCTGGCTTATAGTTAAATCTTGATATACGGAGTGAAGAATGTTTACAAATTTAAATTGATTGTATTAAGTTGAATAGCATTTAACTTGAATTTTTTCTTGGTTTACATGTACAAATATATATCTAACAATAAAAAATGTTATATATATATATATAAAAAAAGAAAAAAAGACATAGCAGGTGGGGAAGGACCCAGTTCCCAGAGGCAGGAGCAAGGCTGAATCAGACCCGTGATTGGCCAGGTGGAGAATACCCATTTAGTGATGAAGGCACTGCTGCCACATTAAGGAAAAGTGCATTCTTCGGATTGAATGTCCTTGATTTTGCCAAGAGTAAACTAAAGGCGAGGTGAAAAGTTCTCCAGAGGAGGAGGAGGAGGAGCTTCTTTCCAGAAGGAGGGAATCCCATCTCTTGGAGAAGACTTCATGACTGACACCGTGGGAGAAGCACAGAAAGTCCAGAGCACCCTTGGTCCATCAACGACACCAAACAGGACTAGGCTAAAGAACTGCTGAGCATCCAGCTGCCAGCAGATGTGCCTGGCTGCCTCAGCTGTCCATTATAATCGCTCCCCTCCTCAGGTTGTCTCCCATCTTCCCAAATGGGGCAGGCTTAAGGTTGTTTCCTGGTGGGTTCACACAAGCCCACCCTCAAGAGAAGAAAGTTGTGTGTCTCCATGTGGAGCGTATCGCCCACCATTTCTTGGAGTGGAGTGGAGTGGAATGGAATGGAATAGAATAGCATAGTTGGAAGGGATCTTGGAGGTCTTCTAATCCAACCCCTTGTTCAGGCAGGAATCCAGGGCTAGGCAACCTTGGCTCTTTTATGACTTCTGGACTTCAACTCCCAGAATTCCTGGGCCGGCATTGGCTGGCTCAGGAATTCTGGGAGTTGAAGTCCATGAGTCATAAAAGAGCCAAGGTTGTTGTTGTTGTTATTATTATTATTATTAATTAGATTTCTATGCCGCCCTATTCCAAGAACTCAGGGCGGCTCACAACATGAATACAAACATAAGTATTAAAACCCATTAATTAAAAACAACCAATCATCCAGAAACAAACATACAAACATACATACACTGGCTGGGGCAAGGAGTTAACTGCCCCAGGCCTGCCGGCAAAGATGGGTCTTCAGTAATTTGCGAAAGGCGGAAAGGGTGGGGGCAATACGGATCTCCGGGGGGGGAGTTGATTCCAGAGGGCCGGGGCCGCAACAGAGAAGGCTCTTCCCCTAGGCCCCGCCAGGCGACACTGTCTGGCTGACAGGACCTGGAGAAGGCTGACTCTGTGGGCCCTAACCGGTCGCTGGGTTTCATGGGGCAGCAGACGGTCCCGTAAGTAACCTGGTCCGATGCCTACCCCTGCCCTATACTGGTGGACATTTCTAAAGCAGCATACACGAGACCATCCTTGCCTCCATTTCTTGATTTCAAACATGATTAGAAGACATCAGTTGTTAGTACGGCGTCACAATTTCTGCCCTTGCAAATTTTTATGATAAAAGCCAAAGTGGTATAAAAATAGAAAAAAAAATACAAAAATGTTTAAAAAAATACATATTTGCTTTGTTATCAAAAACGTTGAAGTGGGAAGCTGAGCACCCAGGAGAAACTTTCCAGCTCTTTATTCAGTGGGCTTTTTAATCCACTCTGTGCGAAGAAAAACCTTGAACAAAGGAGAAATGAGGATTTTTTTTAATACACTCTGGGCAGCTGTGAGGGGAAGAATGCAGGGGATCCGATTAGCTGACAGATTTGGGGGAAGGAGGGCAGTTTCCAGGGATGGAAAAAATCACAATATCCTTTGTTGTAAAAACTGCCCTTGTTGGAGGGAATATAAAAGGGAAGGGCAGCTTAGATAATGGGGGTGGGGTGTGGTGGGTGGGTTGTGTCTCGCAGGGAGGAAAACCACCTGGTGTTTTTTTTTTTTAACCTTCTGAACAATAATTTCCTTGTTCAGGTTGTGCAAATAAATGTGTGGTGGATGACCTTGGCAGATCAGAATTATTTCTGAATAAATACTGGCGGAATGAGGGAGGAGCCCAAAGTGGTTTAAAGTCAGAAAAAGAAACTTCAGGACGCCCTAACGGATCAAACAGGAGAAATTTGTACCCTCTGACTCAGCAGGTTTCCTGTCTGGTTTAACTGACAGTCCTTGGGTCTAAATTCCAGACAGGCAGACGAGGACTGTGAAATTTATAGACCAAAATGCCTGCTTGGGATCCCCTTTCCTTCTGATTCCTTATGGGAGGGTGTTTATGGAGATTCTCAATCATCTGGGTCAAGCTCGTCCCAGAGGTGATTTTTCCTCCCCCCCAAAAGGCAACTGGACTTCGGTTTTTTTTTCTTTGAAGCAATTTTTTGCTTCTTGGCCAAGAAGCTTTTAGAACTGAAAAACTATACTTAACTTCGAACAAAAAAAGCATCTTCTTGGGTGACTAGAATAGAATAACAGACTTGGACCTGCTCAGGTAGGACACCCTATACCATTTCAGACAAATCTGAATCTCTTCTTAAAAACTTACAGCGTTGGAGCATTCACTGCTTCTGGAGTCAGGTTGTTCCACTGATTAATTGTTCTAATTGTCAGGAAATTTCTCCTTAGTTCTAGGTTGCTTCTCTCTTTGGTTAGTTTCCACCCATTGCCTCTTGTCTTGCCTTCTGGTGCTTTGGAGAAGAGCTTGACTCCCTCTTCTTTGTGGCAACCCCTGAGATACTGGAACACTGCTATCATGTCACCCCTAGTTCTTTTCTTCATTAAACATAGCCAATTCCAGCAACTGTTCTTTATATGTTTTAGCCTCCAGTCCCCTGATCATCTTTGTTGCTCTTCTCTGTACTCTTTCTAGAGTCTCAACATCTTTTTTACATCACGGTGACCAAAACTGGATACAGTATTCCAAGTGTGGCCTTACCAAGGCATTGTAAAGTGGTATTAACACTTCACGTGATCTCGATTCTATCTATCTTGTTAATGCAGCCTAGCACTGTACTGGCTTTTTTTGGCAGCTGCAGTACACGGCTGGCTCGTATTTAAGTGATTGTCCACTAGGACGTTGAGATCCTTCTCAGAGTTACTGCTACTGAGCAAAGTACCACCTACCACAGTGATGGTGAACCTTTTAGAGACCGAGTGCCCAAAAACTGGCCCCGCCCCTGCCCCTGCCCCTACTCCACCCCATCCTGCCTGCCCGCAGGGCCACTCACCACCTCCAGGGCCCACCACAGATAGCCCAGCAGTGCCATTGGGGCGCATTGGGGTGTGAGGGCAGAGTCTTGTCTACGCTGCCTGGCTGCCATGTGCTTGGCTGCACTGCTGCGCATGGGCCACGCTCGGGGGCGACTCCCCTCCAGCAGGGCTGCTGGTGAGGGAGTCGCAGGCGGAGGCGAGGCTGGGGCAACGGCACGTGTGCCCACAGAGAGGGCTCTGAGTGCCGCCTCTGGCACCCGTGCCAGAGGTTCGCCACCACTGACCTACCCTGTACCTGTGCATTTGCTTTTTCTATGAGAAGCGAAACGTTCTCAGAGAAAAAAAAACCCAACCAAACAAGAAAGTTCAATTGCCTTTTGGAGAAAAGAGCTTTTGAGTCTTTATGGGAAGGTTTTTTGGGGGGGAGGGGGTCCTGGCTCCTACTCAAAGGGTATTTCCAGTTCACTTACGTCTCCAGAGCAGGACTGCCACAAACAGCAACAGGACAAGAGGGATGGTCCCCAGCAGAATGAAATGATTTCTGGCTAAAGGAAGAGAAACAGATTTCTGTTTAGAACAGTCTCCCAAGACATGCTCATATCACTCCGGCCCTTCGCGAGCTGCACTGGCTACCAATTGGTCTCCGAACACAATTCAAAGTGTTGGTCATGACCTATAAAGCCCTTTATGGCAATGGACCAGGACACTTGCGGGACCATCTTCTGCCTCATGAATCCCAGCGACCGGTTAGGGCACATAGGGTTGGCCTCCTACGAGTCCCGTCTGTTAGACAATGTCATCTGGCAGGGCCTAGGGCAAGGGCCTTCTCCGTTGCTGCCCCAGCCCTCTGGAACCAGCTTCCCTCAGAGGTTCGTACTGCTTCCTCCCTCCTAGCTTTCTAGAAACTATTGAAGACGCATTTATGCCGACAGGCTTGGGGCGTATGAACTGCACTCTGCCCCTGGGCCTAGGAATGTCCCTCCATCAGCGACTGTGTGTTGACTGTGACTGTATGCTGTATGAATGTATTTAATTTTATTGTATTTACTGTAAGCCGCCCTGGGTCCTAGGAGAAGGGCAGCATAGAAGTTTAAATAATAAATAAATGAGCTATAAAAGGAGGGAAATCCCAGACTGACAATGTTCTATTTTCTGAGAGGAATCTTTTTTTTTTAAAGTTTTTCATTTATGAAACCGTTAAGGATGGACATAACGTAACATTCCAGTGTATATATTCCTAACAATTTGTTCCTCATCATACATATAATTCTTAATCTCTCCATATACATATTTTTCTATACAATACAGTCTCTAATTTGTTTCTCTATATACTGACACACAGTTTTATACATCTCTATCTTAACACTAACTTAAAACCCGAACAGTTCTCCTTGATTCACACCAACAATAGAATTTGTCCCAAGTTTCAAAGTAATCTGACTCTGTCTTGTCCCTCATTTCCATTGTGGAGCCTATCCATATCAGCACACGATAAGATTTTACATAAAATCTTCTGTTGGAATTTCTTTATTCCTCCAGTTTTGTGCATACGCCAATCTACTAGCAGCCGTGAGAATATGTAGCATCAAGTAAAGTATCCCTTTGTCGTATTTCTGCGTAGTTACACCTAGTAGGAAGAGTTCTGGTTTTAGCTCTACCTCTAACATTAGTATTTCTTCCAGCCAGTTTTTAACCTGGTTCCAAAAGTCACAGGCTTTTGAGCACTCCCACCACCTGTGGTAATATCTCCCTCTTGCTAATTTACATTTCCAGCATGTGGAAGAAATATTTGGGCCCATTTTAGCTAATCTTGTGGGTGGGAGATGCCATCTGTAGAACATTTTGTAGAGGTTTTCTTTGTAGGAGGTGGCCAAAGTAAGCTTCCTATCTCGTACCCATAATTCTTGCCAAATATCTTGCTTGAGCTCCGTGGACTTAATTTAGAGTAGAGACATTAAGATACCCTGAAAAAGGGTAATCGTGGCCTGGAATGGGGAAGCAGATGAGATACTGAGAGCTTGGTGCTCTCAAAAGCCTCCTGCACACATGTTGCGTCCACTACTAGGAGGCATTGAGCAGAGGAAGCATCTCCCCACTTGCTGGGCCCACTGTGGTGGGACTTCATTTGGAGGACATCCCTGCCCTCCCAGGTCCATCCTTTCTTCAGAGAAAGGGTGGTTTTGATTGATAAAGGTTCCTGAGTGATGCCCCCTGGAGCTTCTCCTGAGGCACCAGAAGTAAAAAAAACAACGGTTTTTCTGCATATCCCAAAGGTGCTTTTTCAGGAGACAACTGGACTTTCTTGTTTTTCTTTGAAGACGTTTGGCTTCTTCATCCAAGAAGCTTCTTCAGCTCTGACTGGATGGTGGGGAATGGAAGGATTTATACTCCTTGCAGACAGCTGGTCATTTGCCTTGTTTTAGAGTTGTTGAGGCCACTTGGAGGTTTAATTGTGTCCTCAGGGCCACTTGAGTGGTGCAAATGGGCATGGAGTCTTCTTGGAGACTGCTGAAAGGACTGTGTTGTAGACAGAAGACAAAATGATGTCGTATCCCTCCTCCTCTGTTGAGACAGGGCTGTTCAGTTTTGACACAGATGGCCTCTTTGACCCCTCTTTCAAACCAGCCGTCCTCTCTGTCCAAAATGTGGACTTTGCTGTCCTATTTGAGCTTCGTAGATTGTAAGCCAGTAAATAGGAACGGGTAGACCACCAACAGCTTTATTGCCAAGCTTTGGGAAACAAAGTTAGCACTGGAAGTGACTTGCTCCCAGTGTCTAATATATCATACAAGCACCCCACCCAAAGCCACCCCACCCATGCCTGGCCCCACCCTACCGCCCTGGCTACCATCCAATCCCCAAGCTCTATCCCCACCCATTCACATATCTATCCCGGTCTGTCCTGGTTCCATGTCCAAGAGTGGCCTGGCCGCTATCCAGATGATACCTGCTGCTCGCTGCGGCCCACTGACTCGTCGCAGCTCTGTGGACCCGTTCTGGCCACTTGGAACCAGCCGGCAGCACCAGGAAGTTTGTCGGCCCGGCGAGGCGTTCTCGGAGGCCCTTCTTTGCAGCCTGGTGCACCTTGATGATGTCATCACAGCCAGATGCACCTTGATGACATCATCTGCATCAGGCACGTTGCGACGGCGGTTCCCGACAGGATACCAGCGGCAGCAACACCGGGAGCAGCGACAGCGAGACCGGACCAGGTAACCAGCTAATGTCGGCTCCGCTCAGGCCGGATGCGACCAAGCCTCGCAGGGTGCGACAGGTGGCCTGTCTCCGTCTACAACACAGTCCTTTCAATGGCTCCAAGAAGGTTCTACACCCATTTCCACCACTCAGGTGACCCTGAGGACACAGATAAGCCTCCAGGTGGCCTCAACGACTCTCAAAAAAGAATGCAAATGACCAGCTGTCTGCAAGGAATATAAATCCTTCCATTCCCCACCATCCCATTAGAACTGAAGAAGCTTCTTGGATGTGAAGTGAAACATCTTCAAAGAGAAGAAAAAGTCCAGTTGCCTCCTGAAAAAGCACCTTTGAGACAACCATGACCTGGATAACTGAGGATCTCCATAGTGTTTCTGTTTCCTTTTTCACCAAGACTTTTCTCACTTGCTATCAAGGTCTCACTTTCTCCTTTCCTGTCAAAACACACTTTCGAGCCTCCCCTCCTTCTAACTCTGCAAAAAACTAAATGCAGGATTAGAAGTGAGTTCTGCACTTCAAGAGTGTGATGAGACAGCACAGCCCTTCTCTTTTTAACTTTTTCAACATGGTGAAAATTCCCCTTGCATTTGCTTCAGCCTCTCTGTATCTCATCATTTTCCTCATTCCAGGCCAAGATCTCTTTTTTTTCAGGGCATCTTAATGTCTCTAAATTAAACCCACTGAGATACAGGAGGATCTGGACAGACTTGAACACTGGGCGCTATCTAACAAAATGAAATTCAATGGTGAAAAAAGTAAGTCTCTACATTTAGGCAAGAAAAACCAAATGCACAGGTATGGCATAGGGGGTACCTTTCTCAATAGTAGTAACTGTGAGAGGGACCTCGGAGTCTTATTGGACAATCACCTAAATATGAGCCAACAGTGTGCTGCAGCTGCAAAAAAAAGCCAACTCAGTGTTGGGCTGCATTAACAGAGGGATAGAATCAAGATCACGTGAAGTATTAATATCACTCTACAATGCCTTGGTAAGGCCACACTTGGAATACTGCATCCAGTTTTGGTCATCACGATGTAAAAAAGATGTTGAGACTCTAGAAAGAGTACAGAGAAGAGCAACAAAGATGATTAGGGGACTGGAGGGTAAAGCATATAAGGAACGGCTGCTGGAATTGGGTATGTCTAGTCTAATGAAGAGAAAGATGAGGGGGGACGTGATAGCAGTGTTCCGATATCTCAGGGGCTGCCCCAAAGAAGAGGGAGTCAAGCTATTCTCCAAAGCGCCCGAAGGCAGGACAAGAAGCAACGGATGGAAACTAATCAAGGAGAGAAGCAACCTAGATGAAGGAAGATTCTTCCCCGAAAGTAGAAAATGGTCTGTCTGTGATTTCCCTCCCTTTATAGCTCATGTTGATAAATACTTTTTATGGGAGGGGCCTTATAGTTGGTGTGAAGGTCCACCCTGCATCTCTCAGAGAAGCTCTGCCATCAGCATCATCTCAGCAGAAGGCTCCAGCGAGAAGGACACAGGGATGGTTCCTTTTCTGCATCACAAGATCTGAGATGGTCCAGCAGATTTTTTTAATTCATTCTTTCCAACATAGGTGCTAATTCCTCTCTAGTTACCTGGATGTTGTAGTTTCTCATCAGGCTCTTCCTTCCAGGCCAAAACCAGGGGCTCCTGTAAGTCATCAGGCATCACACGGCACCAGTAGTGGTCCTTATCCTTGGGGTTGATATCAATGCTGAGCCAGACATAGTAGGTCCCATCTGAGTTGGGGGCCACGTTCCTATGGAGGGTCTCATACTGGCAGACCTCTCCGTTCCTCATCCAGGTGGCCTGGATCTCCTTGGGGTAGAAGCCATAGGCCTGGCAGATAAGGATCTCCACGTTGTCACCGGCGGTCTTGTGGGTCACCTTCCCCACTGGGAGCTCTGCAAAAACCAAGAAACAAGATGATTTCAGAGCAGGAATGTCGTACTATGACTAGGCCTGCTTCTCTCCTGAACGTTTAGTAGGCTTCAAAGTTTAGACATGCTAGAGTCTCCTGGAAGGCAAGGTGAAACAGAAGGATGGCTTTTCCCCCAAAGAGGACCCTCTCACCTGCATCCTCAAAAACCCAGCCTAGAGAGATCCCCAGGTTTCCTTCTCCAATGGACTCACCTGTCCTCTGCAGAGCCTTCTTCCCATAAGACAGGTATCTCTGCAGCCACTCAGTGCAGTTCTCTTCTATGTAGACTTTATTTCCTTGGGACCATCTTGGATCATTGTCCCACTTCTCCTTGATCTTCTCGGCCTTGGGCTGAGCTGTCACCCATCTGAGGCTCTCCTTGTCAAAGCTGATGAAGTCCATCCCATCGTAGCCGTAGTGGAAATAGCCTTCTCGGCTCCCGTCTTCTCTTAGTTCACAGCCCAAAATCGCCTGCCAGGTGTGAAGCCCTGAAGTAGAACCTCAATGAGATTGGAAAGGGTGGGGGTTCTTTCTCCCCCTCCATGTGCTCCCTTCTAGCCTCCTCCTCACCAGGAGTTTCAATCTCTTTCTAGATGAAGACACAAATTTTACTATCAGGAGCTACAAATCTGTTTCACAAATAAATAGAGACAGAAGTGCCCTTAAAATGTGTGTGTGTGTGTGTGTGTGTGGGGGGAGAGAATGGAGTTCTCTCTCTCTCTCCCTATTCTCCCCCTCCCAAGGAAAAAAAATCCCATCACTCTCTTTGCATCCTTGAAGATCAAAAGAGACAAAGAATTCCTGGCACTTGGGTATGGTTCCTGCAATGTATGTGTGGGTGGTTTCATATGGTAGTTGCTTTGCTCCATCTTTGTGGGGTATGTTTCTGTGTTTGGGGGGGTCCTTGTTCTGCTTTCATTCCATGACCTCTGGGAACTTGTTTCTTTGGATGATAGCGGAAGTGACAGGCTGTAGAAGGCGAGAATTGAGAGTGAATATTCACGGCTGAAGGGAAGAATCCACCTGCTCACCTTCATTCTGGGAGTGGAGGTTTTGCACACTCTCCAGGTCAGCCCTGAACACCCAGTCGGGCTCCAGAAAGTTCTTCACCTCCACCCCTTCCATCCAAGGCACCAGAGGCTCCATCTCCCTGGTGAGGTTGTCATAGCGAGCGATGGGCTGGTCGTCCAGGTGGACCATGGAGAGAAACTGAGGTAGCCCCTGGCTGGGCTCTGACACTTGCAGGTAGGAATAACATAGGGAGTGCTTGGAAGAGCCTAGAAAGGGAAGTGGTAAAGGGACAGAATTAGGAAGGAAGGAAGGAAGGAGAGGGAGTGAGGGAAAGAAAGAGGGAGAGAGAAAGAAAGAAAGAAAGAAAGAAAGAGAAAGAAAGAAAGAAAGAGAAAGAAAGAGGGAGGGAGGGAGGGAGGGAGGGAGAAAAAGGGAGAAAGAAAAAGGAAAAAGAGATGGAAGGATAGAAAAAAGAAAGAGGGAGGGAAAAGGAAAAAAAGAAAAGAGGGAGGGAGGAAAGAAAGGGAGAAAGTAAAGAAGAAAGAGGGAGGAATAGAAAGAAAGGAAGGAGAGGGAGGGAGGGAAAGAAAGAGGGAGAAAGAAAAAGAAAAAAGAAAGGGAGGGAGGGAGGAAGAAAAAGGAAGAAAGAGTGGGAGGGAGAAAAAGAAAGAAAGAAAGGGAGGGAAAGAAAGAAAGAGTGAGGGAGAAGGAAAGGAGGAGGGAGAGAAATAAATAAATAATTAATTACAACTCAGGACTGTCCCCGAATCTCATTGTCATCATTAATCCCCTCCCAAATTAATGATGGCAAGTTTACAATCCTGAGGGGTCCTGGGTGCTTCTCCGAGCTCGCTTGCAGACGTTTCATTATCCAAACTAGGTAACCTCATCAGTGCTAATCCTGGGTGTGTGTGTGTGAACCTGGAAGAGGTGTGAACTCCAGAAGAGCTTTTGACCTGACCCATAACATTCTGAATCCCTTGGAAATGGACTTTCTGGGTCAGGCAGCCGAAGCACTGGGAGTAGTTCTGACCTCTTGAGCTAGTCTTGCTGACCATCCCCCTCCCCAACATCCTCACGGTCGGACACTCGCCCCCCCTCTTCCGGGAGGTCCAACTTTGGCAAAAGAGAGAAACAAAGATCAAAGCAGGAAAACGAGAGAATGGCTGAAATTGTGGAAACCTTTTGGGAAAAGTGTATACAGTAGAAATGCCACCTTTGGTTAAGTTTCCACCCATATTTCCTCTAATTTCTTTATAACTGTGGCCTTGTTCACTTAATAATACTATTTTACATCGCTTTCTGGGCGATCGGTCAACTCTTTTGCACCATGACTTTAATTTTATTACGTTTTACAAGCTCACTAAAGGAAAGAACACAAAAAAACCCAACCAACTTGATAGCGATCACATAACACACTGACAAATGTCCTCCTCTCAGCTTCAATACATGACATCAATAACTGAATCCTACTGTGATCTGATTAGCTCATTGCCAAAACAAGATGACACCTGATTGGCTCTCTAAACACTCGTGAACAT
The DNA here is from genome assembly GCA_034064705.1 of Bothrops alternatus. Taxonomy (NCBI): domain Eukaryota; kingdom Metazoa; phylum Chordata; class Lepidosauria; order Squamata; family Viperidae; genus Bothrops; species Bothrops alternatus. The sequence goes on along the minus strand of JARGCV010000227.1, from coordinate 14,330 downwards.
AAGAACATAAGAAGAGCCATGCTGAATCAGGCCAAAGCCCATCGAGTCCAGCATTCTGTGTCACACAGTGGCCCACCAATTGTACATGGGGATCTTGAGCAGAAAGAGAAGGCAAAACCCTCCCTTTCCCTTGACCCCCAACAAATGGTACTCAAGGGAATCCTGCCTGCCTCAACCAACATAGAGGCGGCACATGGACATCCGTTTTAATAACCACCTATACACTTGGCCTCCATGAATCTGTCTAGCCCTGCCTTGAAGCTGTCAAGGCTGACAGCTGTCACGACCTCTTCTGGAAGTGAATTCCATAAACCAACAACCCTCTGGGTGAAGAAATATTTCCCTTTATTTGTCCTCACTTTCTTAGCTATGAGCTTTAGGGAGTGCCCCCTTGTCCTGGTATTGTGTGATAGAGAAAAGAATTTTTCTCTATCCACCTTTTCTATCCCATGCATGATTTTATACACTTCGATCAAGTCGCCCCTTAAATGCCATCTTTCAAGGTTGAAGAGACCAAGGCGTTGCAATCTAGTTTCATAAGGGAGGCGCTCCATTTCCTTGATCATTCTTGTTGCCCTTTTTTGCACCTTTTCCAGTTCCATTATTTATTTATTTATTTATTTATTTATTTATTAGACTTATAAGCCGCTCTTCTCCAGGGGACCCAGAGCGGCTTACAACATAGATAAATAACAATCGCATTTAATAAGTCTAATATAAATTAAATTAAGATGATCATAAAGTTAAAACAATACCCCAAATTTTTTAATAAAAAACATTCATCCAACATTCAACACCAATCATTCCCAGATCTGCCGACACAAATAAGTTTTTAATTCTTTTCGGAAGGCCAGAAGAGTGGGAGCGGTCCGAATCCCCGGAGGGAGCTGATTCCAGAGGGTAGGGGCCGCAACAGAGAAGGCTCTTCTCCTGGGGCCCGCCAGCCTACATTGACTGGTCGACGGGACCCGGAGAAGACCAACTCTGTGCTCTCTGACCGGTCGTGATGAGGTATGAGGCAAAAGACGGTCCTGCAAGTAACCTGGTCCTAGGCCATGTAGGGCTTTATAGGTAATAACCAACACTTTGAATTGCGAGCGGAGACTAATAGGTAGCCAGTGCAGCTCGCGGAGCGTTGGTGAAATGTGGGCATACCGAGGTAAGCCCACGATTGCTCGCGCGGCTGCATTCTGGACTAATTGAAGTCTCCGAACACTCTTCAAGGGTAGCCCCATGTAGAGAGCATTGCAGTAGTCGATCCTCGAGGTGATAAGGGCATGAGCGACTGTGAGCAAGGCCTCCCTGTCCAGATAAGGTCGCAACTGGTGCACCAGGCGAACCTGGGCAAATGCTCCCCTCGTCACAGCCGCCAAATGTTGGTCTTCCTAATTATTCCAAGCATGGAATTTGCTTTTTTTTACTGCTGCTGCGCATTGGGTTGACATCTTCATTGAGCTGTCCACCAAAACCCCAAGATCCCTTTCTTGGGTTGTCTCAGAAAGTTTGGTCCCCATCAGTTGGTAAGTATAATTGGGGTTCTTTGCCCCATGTGCATAACTTTGCACTTGTTTAGGTTAAAATGCATTTGCCACTTTGTTGCCCACTCACACAATTTCGAGAGATCCTTCTGGAGCTCCAGATAATCAGTTTCACTTTTCACTACCCGGAACAATTTAGTGTCATCAGCAAACTTTGCTACCTCACTATTAACTTCTACATCCAGATCATTGATGCTAGATTAGCTACAATCAGATGAAGGAACGCTACCTGATATCAACCTAAGCAAGTTACGCTTCCTTTTTCTGGTTATTTGGCTATAACTTTTCATAGAATACAGTACAGGTAATTGAACAAACTTTGTTGCATTACATTCTTCTTTAAATTATCTTTCCATTGATATATAATTTTATGGTACGACTCCAAAAAAAAGTGGTCTTATTAGCCATCAAACCTCAAAAACACACTTTTCCCAAAAGGTTTCCACAATTTTGGCCAGTACTGTAGAGAGCTCATTCGGTCCCCCACGGCAGGAAAGCCAAGATTCTACCCGTGCAAACAATGAACGTCAAGACGGAGGGAGGGAGCACCTGGGATGGTAGAAGCTCCTGGAAGGGAGGGATCCTGGATAGAAGGCTGGAAAAGGGATCGCTTAATGGAGAAGGCGGAGTGACATAGAAAGAGGACCAATGTCGGTGGTCCAAGGTGCTCTTTCTCCCACCCAGAAGCCCCCCCCTCCCCACGGTCCGCACAGTCCCTCTAAGCCAGGGTTCTTCAAACGTGGCAACTTTAAGACTTGTGGACTTCAACTCCCAGAGTTCCTCAGCCAGCCCTGGCTGGCAGGGGAATTCTGGGAGTTGAAGTCCACAAGCCTTAAAGTTGCCAAGTTTGAAGAGCCCTGCTCTAAGCATCCGCACTATCAGAAATGGGTTCCTGGCCCGGGAAGGACCGGGAAAGGTAGGCAAGGCGGCTGCGGCCCCGCGTTCCGTCCTCTCCCCACTCCCTGCGATACTCACCGCAGGAGAAGCCCCGCAGCAGGACCAGCCCGAGAGCCGCCCCCAGGAGCCGGACGGGTGCAGAGCGGAGCAGCATCCATGCAGCCCGCGCGGGCCTGATTTGTGCGGCGGTTTTGGCTCCAGCAAGTCTTTTCCGGCCAGATTTCGCTCTGGCTCTTCCCTTCCCACCACCCGCTTTAGCCGCGCCCTCCTATTCAATTCTATTCCTTTCCCGCGCTTTCTATTAGTGGGAGGTCGCTCTGTTCTCCCGTTATTACGGTATTCAGGGCAATTTATCCTTCCTTCCTCCCTCTCTTTTCTTTCTTTCTTTCTTTCTTTCTTTCTTTCTTTCTTTCTTTCTTTCTTTCTTTCTTTCTTTCCTTTCTTTTTTCTTTCTTTCTCTCTTTTCCGGCCAGATTTTGCTCTGGCTCTTCCCTTCCGAGCACCAGCTCTAACCGCGCCCTCCTATTCAATTCTATTCCTTTCCCGCGCTTTCTATTAGTGGGAGATGGCTCTGTTCTCCCGTTATTATTCAGGGGCAATTTATCCTCCCTTCCTCCCTCTCTTTTCTTCCTTCCTTCCTTCCTTCCTTCCTTCCTTCCTTCCTTTCCTTTCTTTCCTTCCTTTCTTTTCTTTTTTTCTTTTTTCTTTCTTTCTCTCTTTTCCGGCCAGATTTTGCTCTGGCTCTTCCCTTCCGAGCACCAGCTCTAGCCGCGCCCTCCTATTCAATTCTATTCCTTTCCCGCGCTTTCTATTAGTGGGAGATCGCTCTGTTCTCCCGTTATTATTCAGGGCAATTTATCCTTCCTTCCTTCCTTCCTTCCTTCCTTCCTTCCTTCTTTCCTTCCTTCCTTCCTTCCTTTCTTTCTTTCCTTTCTTTCTTTTCTTTTTTTCTTTTTTCTTTCTTTCTCTCTTTTCCGGCCAGATTGTGCTCTGGCTCTTCCCTTCCGAGCACCAGCTCTAGCCGCGCCCTCCTATTCAATTCTATTCCTTTCCCGCGCTTTCTATTAGTGGGAGATCGGGCAATTTATCCTTCCTTCCTTCCTTCCTTCCTTCCTTCTTTCCTTCCTTCCTTCCTTCCTTCCTTCCTTCCTTTCTTTCTTTCCTTTCTTTCCTTCCTTTCTTTTCTTTTTTTCTTTTTTCTTTCTTTCTCTCTTTTCCGGCCAGATTTTGCTCTGGCTCTTCCCTTCCGAGCACCAGCTCTAGCCGCGTCCTCCTATTCAATTCTATTCCTTTCCCGCGCTTTCTATTAGTGGGAGATCGCTCTGTTCTCCCGTTATTATTCAGGGCAATTTATCCTTCCTTCCTCCCTCTCTTTTCTTCCTTCCTTCCTTCCTTCCTTCCTTCCTTCCTTCCTTCCTTCCTTCCTTTCTTTCTTTCTTTCTTTCCTTTCTTTCTTTCCTTCCTTTCTTTTCTTTTTTTCTTTTTTCTTTCTTTCTCTCTTTTCCGGCCAGATTTTGCTCTGGCTCTTCCCTTCCGAGCACCAGCTCTAGCCGCGCCCTCCTATTCAATTCTATTCCTTTCCCGCGCTTTCTATTAGTGGGAGATCGCTCTGTTCTCCCGTTATTATTCAGGGCAATTTATCCTTCCTTCCTCCCTCTCTTTTCTTCCTTCCTTCCTTCCTTCCTTCCTTCCTTCCTTCCTTCCTTCCTTCCTTTCTTTCTTTCTTTCTTTCCTTTCTTTCTTTCCTTCCTTTCTTTTCTTTTTTTCTTTTTTCTTTCTTTCTCTCTTTTCCGGCCAGATTTTGCTCTGGCTCTTCCCTTCCGAGCACCAGCTCTAGCCGCGCCCTCCTATTCAATTCTATTCCTTTCCCGCGCTTTCTATTAGTGGGAGATCGCTCTGTTCTCCCGTTATTATTCAGGGCAATTTATCCTTCCTTCCTCCCTCTCTTTTCTTCCTTCCTTCCTTCCTTCCTTCCTTCCTTCCTTCCTTCCTTCCTTCCTTTCCTTTCTTTCTTTCCTTCCTTCCTTTTCTTTTTTTCTTTTTTCTTTCTTTCTCTCTTTTCCGGCCAGATTTTGCTCTGGCTCTTCCCTTCCGAGCACCAGCTCTAGCCGCGTCCTCCTATTCAATTCTATTCCTTTCCCGCGCTTTCTATTAGTGGGAGATCGCTCTGTTCTCCCGTTATTATTCAGGGCAATTTATCCTTCCTTCCTCCCTCTCTTTTCTTCCTTCCTTCCTTCCTTCCTTCCTTCCTTCCTTCCTTCCTTCCTTTCTTTCTTTCTTTCTTTCCTTTCTTTCTTTCCTTCCTTTCTTTTCTTTTTTCTTTTTTCTTTCTTTCTCTCTTTTCCGGCCAGATTTTGCTCTGGCTCTTCCCTTCCGAGCACCAGCTCTAGCCGCGCCCTCCTATTCAATTCTATTCCTTTCCCGCGCTTTCTATTAGTGGGAGATCGCTCTGTTCTCCCGTTATTATTCAGGGCAATTTATCCTCCCTTCCTCCCTCTCTTTTCTTCCTTCCTTCCTTCCTTCTTTCCTTCCTTCCTTCCTTCCTTCCTTCCTTCCTTCCTTCCTTCCTTCCTTCCTTCCTTCCTTTCTTTCCTTTCTTTCTTTCCTTCCTTTCTTTTCTTTTTTTCTTTTTTCTTTCTTTCTCTCTTTTCCGGCCAGATTTTGCTCTGGCTCTTCCCTTCCGAGCACCAGCTCTAGCCGCGCCCTCCTATTCAATTCTATTCCTTTCCCGCGCTTTCTATTAGTGGGAGATCGCTCTGTTCTCCCGTTATTATTCAGGGCAATTTATCCTTCCTTCCTTCCTTCCTTCCTTCCTTCCTTCCTTCCTTCCTTCTTTCCTTCCTTCCTTCCTTCCTTCCTTCCTTCCTTCCTTCCTTCCTTCCTTCCTACCTACCTACCTACCTACCTACCTACCCCTGGTATAGGTTCTCCTGCTTGAGCAAGGGTCTGGACTAGAAGACCTCCAAAGTCCCTTCCAGCTCTATTCTATTCTATTCTATTCTATTCTATTCTATTCTATTCTATTCTATTCTATTCTATTCTATTCTATTCTATTGTATTCTATTCTATTCTATTCTATTCTATTCTATTCTATTCTATTCTATTCTATTCTATTCTATTCTATTCTATTCTATTCTATTCTATTCTATTCTATTCTTCTCTTAAGCACTGAACCTGGCTGGGTTAGTTTGAATCAATCACTCCCCCCCTCTCTCTCAACCTAACCTACCTTGCAGGGCTGGTTTTTGTTTGAAAAGGAAAGAGCGTTAGTAGGCTGCATTGACTGGTGCAAAATAAAAGGCAGGGTGTAAATTGTGTCTGTGTATCTATTTCCTGTGGTTTTCATGAGAATGACAGTGTAGGACAGTGTCATTGGTGGCTGGGGAATTCTGGGAGTTGAAGTCCACCCATTTTAAAGTTGCCAAGGTTGAAAAACTATTGGTGTAGGATCATGTTTTTAAATTGGAGACAGTACAGTATTCATTGTTTAACTCTGTTCTTTCTAAAAAGTGCTGGGTTGAATGTGTGCAGGTTTCCTGTAAAGCCATTCTGACATGGGAAGGAAATTAGGTAAATGATTAACTGTTTGGTAGCTGTAACTTAAGGGAAGATGGAATTACGGGTATGTGAGTCATGTTTTTTTTTTTTTTTTTTTTTTTTAATAATTTTTTTATTAAAATTTTTTATAAAAAACTTTTAACAATTATAACATAGTAACCTATTAACTCAACTGAAAACAAACAAATTACATAATAAAAATAAACAATACAAAGAACTGCTCGGAACCCCCCTCCAGAACACCCTCCACCAGCCCACTGCTCTTGTATTTTCGCTCCTCCTCCTCGCCATCCAAAACACTAGCTACAATTCTACCGAGCATCCTACAAAAATTATCTAATCCCTAAGTCCCCAACTACAGTTGAGAAACATAAGCTAACATATATTATCTCCCTCCCCCCTCCCCCCCCCGACTTCCCAGAATGAATACAGGGTAAAAACACAAGAAACCTCACTAAACTACTATATTAAACTATTTAACTATATATCAAATCTAATTCTTTCAACTGATATTTCTTTTGCATATAATCAATCCATTTCTTCCAGTCCATCAAAAACGTTTCATTTGAGTGGTTCTTCAGGTATGCCGAAATCTTAGCCATCTCCACAAGATGGGTAACTTTTAATGTCCATTCTTCAATAGATGGTATTTCAGATGACTTCCAATATTGTCCCACCAACAGTCTTGCAGCAGTAATCAAGTTCAAAATCAACTTAGTCTCTGTGGTGGAACAATCCTTTGTAATACCCAACAAAAACAACTGTGGTACAAACTCAATACGCTTTTTCAAAATATTTTGAAGAATCCACCATATTTTTATCCAAAAAGCCTTAATTTTTTTGCAAGACCACCAAATGTGAAAGTAAGTAGCATCCATAGAGTCACATCGCCAACATTTGGGTTGCAAATTTGGATACATAGACGATAATTTTTTGGGATCTAAATGCCATCTGTAAAACATTTTATAAAAATTTTCTCTTAGATGCTGAGCTTGTGTAAATTTAACATTTTTCACCCATATTCTTTTCCAAGTTTCCATCATAATTGGGTGGCCGAAGTTACCTTCCCATTTAATCATACAGTCTTTAATTAATTCAGTTCCAGAATCAATTTCAATTAAAGCATCATATATTCTTTTAATATGCATCTTTCTTTGATCTCTAATTTGTATAATTAATTTTTCATCATCCTTTAAAGAAAAACCCATCTTGACATCTTTTTGCCATCTGGCTTGAAGTTGTGCATGATAAAACCAATTATGAGCTATACCTTCCTCCCTTAATTTATCTAATGATTTCAGTTCTATGCTATTCCCTTCTTTATTTAAAAGTCTATCATAGGGCACCACGTCCTGAACTTGTTGTATACCTATACTCTGTATTGCGTGTCTGGGAACTGTCCATAAAGGAATTTTACCATTTAACTTATAATAATACTTTTTCCAGACTCGCAAGACAGAGTTTCTTATTATATGTTCTTTAAAACTCCTATCCAATTTTTTGTCATAAACTAAATACGCGTGGAACCCATATACTAACCCATATCCTTCTATATTTAATATTCTTTCATTTGTTAAGTTAATCCAATCACTTATAACCACTAGAACTGCTGCATAATAATATAATTTAAAATTAGGCACTTTCAAACCACCTCTCTCTCTTGTGTCTTGAATAATTTTAAATTTAACCCTTGGTTTCTTGCCATCCCAAATGAATTTGTTTATACCTTTCTGCCATTCATCGAGATTTCCATCCTTTTTAAGTATTGGTAACATTTGAAATAAAAATAAAAATTTCGGCAATACATTCATTTTAATAGCGGCTATTCTGCCCAACATGGATAATTGTAGTTTTTTCCAATTCTCCAATTCTTTTTGTACTTTACACCATAAAAGTTCATAATTATTCTTATATAATTTACCATTTGAAGCTTCTATATAAATTCCTAAATATTTAACTTTTTTAACTATCTCGCATCCCGTTATTCTTTCCAAATCTTGTTTTAATTTGTTATCAAGATTTTTAACCAACATCTTTGTCTTGGATAAATTTAGTTTAAAACCTGAAACTTTTCCATAATTTTGAATAATTTCCATCAAACTCTGAACCGATTGTATTGGCTGAGTTAGCGTCACAAGTAAATCGTCTGCAAAGGCACATAATCTATAATCATGTTGTCTAATTTGTACCCCCCTTAATTCCTCTGATGCTCTAATCCTATTCAATAGTACCTCTAAGGTTAAAACAAACAATAAAGGGGATAAGGGACAACCCTGCCTAGTACCCTTTTCTATATTAAATGAATCTGTTAATTGTCCATTCACTATAATCTGTCCTGTTTGTTTCTGATATATAGCTGATATAGAATTAATAAACTGGTCCCCCATTCCCATCCTTACCACAAGCCTTTGCAGAAACGTCCAATTCAGTCTATCAAAAGCTTTTTCTGCATCTAAAAACATTAAAACAGCTGGTACTTGGATATGTTTATCCAAATATTCCAATATGTTAACAAGTTGTCTAACATTGGTTTTCATCTGTCTCCCTTGTAAAAAACCAGTTTGATCCGGGTGAATCCTCTGTGTCAAAACTGTCATTAATCTATTAGCCAAAATTTTGGCAAAAATCTTATAATCCGTATTCAACAAGGAAATAGGTCTAAAATTTTCTACTTGAACATTATCTTTACCCTCTTTAGGAATCAAACATACATTAGCCGTTTTCCAAGAGGGTGGAACCCGACCACCCTCTTGTATATTCACAAATAACTCCCTCATATGTTCCACCATTTCCTCGTGTAAACACCTATAATAAATCGTGGTAAAACCATCAGTACCTGGAGATTTTCCCAATTTCAATTGCTTAATTGCATCAATAATTTCTTCTGGCCTAATCAAAGCATTTAATCTATCTCTTTGTTCCAAAGTAATTTCAGAAACATTTTGATTTTGTAAAAAGGCATCTATCTCTTTCTCTTGAACTTTTTCTTCAGCATACAATTTGGTGTAGAACTCTAGAAAAGCCTTCTTAATAGTTTCTTGATGAAATACTTCTTGCCCTTTATATTCAACCTTCTCAATTAAACGGGATTTTTGTTTTTTCCTTAATGTATAAGCCAACCATCTGCCAGGTTTATTAGCATTAAAAAAAGTATTATGTTTAGCATATTGTATATTCCTGGCAACCTGGTCGGTCATCAAAATATCAAATTGTTTCCGTAAAACCTTTATCCCTTCTTTAATGTCACTATCATCTGGTTTATCAATTAATAATAACTCTTTCTTTCTTATTTCCGCTTCTAAAACTCGCCTCTTTTCCTCCTGTTTACGTCTATGCCTAGCATTCAGTTCAATTAATATTCCACGCATATGGGCCTTACTAGAGTCCCACACCACTTCTATTGGTAAACCTACATTCTTGTTTAACCTAAAAAATTCCTTGATAGCCTTTTTACATTCTTGCACATACATTTCATAATTAAACAGATTTTCATTAAGTCTCCAGGATCTACGTAAAAATTGGCCAGACCTTAATTCCATCATAACTGGATTGTGGTCAGACAATACATTAGGTAGAATTTTAACTTTCTTTAAATTTAACATAAAATCACTAGTAGTTAAAATAAAATCAATTCTAGAAAATGATTGATGTCTGTCAGAGAAAAAAGTAAACTCTTGATCCCTACCATGTCTTTCTCTCCAAATATCAAACAAATTAAAATCATCTTTAATATCAAAAAAAGATTTAGGTAAAATTGAACGCGATTGAGAAACTAATGAAATCTTTTTCTTGTCCAAACTAATATCAAGGATTCCATTCCAGTCTCCCATTAAAATACAAGATCTATAGTCCAACTCTAATAACTTTTTGTGTAATGATTTATAAAACATGCCTTGTTTTTGGTTTGGAGCATATATACCCATCAAGAGAACTTTCTTCCCATCCAGTAAAATTTCTATAGCTAAAAATCTACCTTGAGTATCTGCTTCTAATAACTTAGCTTTTATATTATTTTTAACATAAATAACAATTCCATTTTTTTTATCTAAAGATGATGCCACAAAGTGTGTACCCAGCTTATTATTAATCAAGTATTTCTGGTCTGAAAATCTAATGTGAGTTTCTTGTAGACAGATTACATCATTTTTACATTGCTTCAAATAATGAAATATCTTCTTCCTTTTTTGTGGAGAATTTAAACCATTAACATTCCACGTCAAATACTTATTTGACATGGCCTTTACGTGAAAGCTTCTGCAAAGACCATTCCACTTCTTCCTGCCTCTTGGGTCTTGCTCCCATGGCTTCCATAGATGTCAGATCAGTTTGCTTGGTTTGAGTTGGTTGTGTTTTTTCTCTTTGTTCAATAGCTTTAGTAGATTCCCGTACACGCCTTGGATCTTTAGGCTTGTCTAGTGCCAAAGGTTGAAAGATATCAATTGACTGCACTGGTTGCTCAACTGCTTTATCCAAAAGAACCGATGAAATTAGTCGAGGTTGTTGAAGTTCCGCAGATTGCAATAATTCTAGGTCTTTAACCAACATTGCCCCCTTAGGTTTTGGGGAGGTAGATCTATCAGCCATCAATATATTCTCAAAGAAATCTTTCGCTTTAGCTACAGTAAACAAACGGTATCTTTTATTTTTGAAAAGTAAAGAAAGTCCAGTTGGTACCTCCCATCTATATTGTATTTCTCTTCTTTTAAGCTCCTCCGTCAAAAAGGTGTAATCTTTCCTTGATCTCAACATCTTAGGAGGTATCTCTTTCAGAACCTGTACATCTTGACCAGCAACACTCAGTTGTTTATTATAGGCTATAGATAGAACCCAATTTCTATATTTTCTTGTATTAAAATATATCACAATATCTCTAGGCAAATTCCTCTGTGCTGCAATGCGTGAGTTCACTCTGAACAGTCGTTCAATCTGCCAGGCCACATTCAATCATCCAAAAATTTTGCTAAAGCTTCAGAAAAAGTTTTTCTTAATCTTCTTGGTTCTCATTTAATACATCTCTAAATCCCCTAATTCTAACCGCAAACTGCATCTGATGATATTGTGTCAAAGTAGCTTGATCTTGAACATCGCTTCTAATTTCTTCTAATTTTTCTTCAAAATGTTGCTCAGCATTCTCTAATTTCTCTTCAACAACAATAGTATAGTCCCAAACACTCTTGATAGCGTCTACAATATCTTCTCTCATCTCCTGATTAGAGGCTTCTATCATAGCTTTAAAGTCTTTTTTCTGCTCAACCATCTTTTCCTCTATTTTCACATCAAATTTATCTTCCAATTTATCAAACCTATCATTAAAAAAAGATATTACATCTGTTAAAGCCGACTGTAGATCTTTCACTGTGAGCATTTGTGAAGACTGTGCAGGTTCTTGAGATTCTAAAGGAGCAGACTGTGATTTGACAAGCTGTCCTGGAGAGGGCATAGCCGCCTTAGCAGCTGCCTTTTGTCTTGTAGTCATAATTGAAACAAAGAAAGAGAAACTAAAAAAAAAAAAAAAAAAAATTTTTCCACTTCCGCCCTTCTCAAGTTCTTTTTAAAAGTCCAATTATTTTATACTTTAGTAAAAAAATCAATAAATAAATCAAGTCCAAATAGTCTCTCAAACAAGTCTTGAAAAGAAAAGAAAAAAAAATTCCGTTTCAATTTCTCAGTGAATAAACACTTTCATCTTTCACTTTCACTCAGCAGAAAAAGCAAACGCCATCTTAAAAAGGTTATATTGATTCAAAAAAGTTTGTAGATACAAAGGCAGAAACAAAGTAACAATATACTTGCAGTACTCAGAAGGCTCCTGTATCCATTCCGTCTGAATAAAGCCTTTATTATTCTTCCTGAAAGAACAGAGGCGGTCGCAACGTCTAATTCTGTCAGCCGACAGAAGCGTTTCTGAACAGGAGCTTTTCAAGAGCCTGGGGAGCACACCTTCTCTGCCCCTGAAATTTAATCCAGGGGTCTTGGAAGGGCTCAAACCGGCTCTTAATGCTCTACTCCCCCTCTTTGCCCGAGGGGGAGTTTTTCCGCCGCAACAAACAGCTGATGAGCGCTGTTGTTGACGGCTATACTGATTCAGAGACCAGAGCCTCACATTAGAGGCTCCATCGACGAGGCGAAGCCACCGGAAGTCCGACCCACCGGAAGTCCGTCAGTCATGTTTTTAAAAAAAAAAAAAAAAAAAAAAAGTCATGTTTTTTTTTTATGTTCTTATGTTCCCTCCCTCTTCTTTGTTTCTTTCTTCTTTCTTTCTTTCTTTCTTTCTTTCTTTCTTTCTTTCTTTCTTTCTTTCTTTCTTTGTTTCTTTGTTTCTTTCTTTGTTTCTTTCTTTCTTTCTTTCTTTCTTTCTTTCTTTCTTTCTTTCTTTCTTTCTTTCTTTCTTTCTTTCTTTCTTTCTTTCTTTCCTCTCTTTTCTTTCTTTCTTTTGTCTTTCTTTCTCTCTTTCTGGCCAGATTTTGCTCTGGCTCTTCCCTTCCGAACACCAGCTCTAGCTGCGCCCTCCTATTCAATTCTATCCCTTTCCCACGCTTTCTATTAGTGGGAGATCGCTCTGTTCTCCGTTATTATTCAGGGCAATTTATCCTTCCTTCCTTCCTTCCTTCCTTCCTTCCTTCCTTCCTTCCTTCCTTCCTTCCTTCCTTCCTTCCTTCCCTTCTTCCTTTCTTTCTTTCTTTCTTTCTTTCTTTCTTTCTTTCTTTCTTTCTTTCTTTCTTTCTTTCTTTCTTTCTTTCCTTTCCTTCCTTCCTTCCTTCCTTCCTTCCTTCCTTCCTTCCTTCCTTCCTTCCTTCCTTCCTTCCTTCCTTCCTTCCTTTTCTGGCCAGATTTTGCTCTGGCCCTTCCTTTCTGACCAGCAGCTCTAGCCCCTCCCTCCTATTCAATTCTATTCCTTTCCCGAGCTTTCTATTAATGGGAGATCACTCTGTTCTCCCTTTATTATTCAGGGCAATTTATCCTTCCTCCTCCCTCCCTCCCTCCCTCCCCCCCCCCCTCTCTCTCTCTCTCTCTGCCAGATTTTGCTCTTGCCTTTCCCTCTACTCCACCTGTTTCAGTGGGAAAACCAATCTAAGGTAGATATGGCTGGTCAAGAGGTTTCAGATAACATGCAGGATAACAGAAAAATCCAACCCAACTTGTAAAGGAGAACGCATCCAGGTGTTTTCAAGGTAAGGGTGCACACTCCCTGCTTATCGCAATCAGCCTTTTTGTTACACAATTCAAACAAAGAAGGAAAACTTGATACATTCGAACGAGGTCTTATTCACCTCATAATATGAGTAGGGTGTGTGTGCAAATTACAGTAGCATTGGGAAGTGCTGATATTTATAATATTTATAATTACCAATCTAACAGCCCAACCAGTTTTTGTCCAATTCTAACAGTCAATTCTGGGGTTTCTCTATTTGCTACTTAGCATCAGAACCAGCGACAGTTAACATTATATAGGTTATATAATGGCGAACCTTTTAGAGACTGAGTGCCCAAATTGCAACCCAAAACCCACTTATGCATCGTGGAGTGCTGGGTGGGTGTGGCCCATTGGGTGGGTGTGGCCCATTGGTGGGAGTGGCTGCAGTGGTAACGGCAGACTGGTGGGACTAAAAAGTTCAATCAATCAATCAATTCCAACTTTGCAAGGTCTTTACCCCCCCAGAAGTTGAAATTGATTGATTTATTGAACCTTTTTTTTTTTTTTGCACACAGCAGCTGAGGCCTAAAGCGAAAAGGTTTTATAAAACCCAGCTGAAGGCCTAGGACTGGGGCGACGATGCACGTGCCCACAGAGAAGGCTCTGAGTGCCTCCTTTGGCACCCGTGCCATAGGTTCGCCACCACTGGTATAGGTTATCACCCCTCTCCTACAGGATTTGTTTGGGCCTGGGACATTTTGGCTTTCCTGCCAGAGTCCACAAAATATTAATCAATTTATTAATCAGACTTACAGTTTTCAATTGCTGGACTCTCAATGGCTCGCTAAAGAAGAATGTATAATTAAAAATCATCGTTTTAAATGTTTATTGTATCACCTGACTCCCAACAACCCTGAATGGTTTACAAATGATTAAAAAATATTGAAACAAGAAAAGAACACCACACAGAACAAAAAAAATAATTACAGAGATAAAGATCATTCTAGGAGGAGGAGGAGGAGGAGGGGGGAAGGAGAAGGGGAGGAGAGGAAGGGGGAGGAGGAGGAAGATGGCAAGGGGGAGGGGGAGGAGGAAGGAGAGGGGGAAAGGGGAAGGAGGAAAGGGAGGAGGAGGAGGAGGGGGAAGGAGAAGAAGGGAAGGAGAAAGGGGAGGAGAAGAAGAGGGCAAGGGGAGGGGAGGAA
>JARGCV010000226.1:260000-432500 GCA_034064705.1 Bothrops alternatus | reverse complement strand
AAAGCTGGACTGCCGATGCTGTCCTTTGTGTTTCTCTGTGATGTTTTGTGAAATTGCAACAGGGAAATGATTTTTAAAACTACAACGGGGAGAGAAATGATATTTCTTGTTCTGCGTTTGGAGGATTTGGGAATTGGCGGAGGCATAAGGGGAGGGGGCTGCTATGTCCTGCTTCAACCAGCCCCATTAAAGCTGCAGCTTTACTCAGGTGTAAGCCTTGCTGAGCTCAATAGAATTTCCTTCTGAGTAGACCTACGTCGGACTGTACCAGCTTGGTACAGGGCTGCTGGAGATACCGTGAAATAGTCAGTGCAGAGGAAAAGCAAATACTTAGGGTTTTGTTTTGTTTTGAAATGCAGTAGCTGTCTTTAAAACGTTCATTTTAATCAAAATTTAAGAGGAAGACACCTTCCTTCCACAACAGTCGGACTGCTCTCCCCATTATCCCCAGTGAACTGAAGGGAAGGCACTGGAGCCCTAAATGGAGGGGGACGCTTGAGTTATTAAAAATTGAACTCAGTACTGCAGAGCATGTGCAGAGTGGATTTCCATCCCCTGCAAAAAACCAACCAAGGAGAGGGAACGGCACGGCCTTTCAAACAACCTCTGGCCCGGTTCCCTAGTCTTTTCCTTCATCCCCAAATTAAAAGAAAAAAAAAGGGAGGGGGAGAATATAAGCAGCTGCCAGACTTCAATTCCCAGGGGGAAGCGGGGCGTGGCCGTCGCGCCTGGCGTGACGTCACCTCCCGTCGCGCCCTCTGACGTTTCCCGGAGCGCTTCAGGCAAGCGGCTGAGGCAGAAGGCAGGTGAAGGTGAGGCGCGGGGGGCTGCGACGCGTGTCGGCGGGTATAGACGTTACACGCGGGTTCTCGGGGGGTTTATTCAGCCCTCCGCCGGGAACAGAGAGGTGGTCGCGGAGAAGGTGGGCCTCGTTTAACTGCTCGCCCCCTTTTGCCTCCTCCCGGCCCGAGGGAGCCGAGCGGGGCTCCTCCCGAGTACAAGGAGGAGGAGTGTCTGAGGCGGTGCACGTGTGAACGCAGGTGACAGCTTGGAGGCAAGTTGCAGGCCGACTCCCCGGCCCAAAGTGGGGTTTTGCTTTGGGGGGGGCTGTTTTTGGGGGTGCTACGTGACAGGAAGGGGGGTGGGTTGGTGGGGGGCACGGAGGGGGCTGTGCATGATGGACCTCCACACACTCTCCTGGGCAGTGCATGATGGACCTCCACATGTTCCCCTGGGCAGTGCATGATGGAGCTCTAGCACTCTCCTGGGCAGTGCATGATGGACCTCCACATGTTCCCCTGGGCAGTGCATGATGGAGCTCTAGCACTCTCCTGGGCAGTGCATGATGGACCTCCACACACTCTCCTGGCCAGTGCATGATGGAGCTCTAGTCTCCTGGGCAGTGCATGATGGACCTCCACACACTTCCCTGGGCAGTGCATGATGGACCTCCACACACTCTCCTGGCCAGTGCATGATGGGCCTCCACATGTTCCCCTGGGAAGTGCATGATGGAGCTCTAGCACTCTCCTGGGCAGTGCATGATGGACCTCCACACACTCTCCTGGCCAGTGCATGATGGACCTCCACACACTCTCCCAGGCAGTACATGATGGAGCTCTAGAACTCCTGGGCAGTGCACGATGGACCTCCACACACTCCCCAGGCAGTGTATGATGAACTTCCATGCATCCCCTGGCAGTGCTTGATGGACCCTCACCCCCAGGCAGTGCATGATGGAGTATTTCAGGATTGGCAGGACAGCATCTCCAAAACTGAGCCATTCAGGTTGATTCAATGGTGGAAAATCTTGTCAGAGGTGAAAATGTCTCTGTTTATAGGTGAATTATAGTTATAAAATATGCATTCTGTAAGGAAGAAACCTAAATGTGTTTTATATTAAGCCATTTCAGACTTCACCACCTCCATTTTCTAATTTTGTCTATTTCCCTTTCTCTTAGACCAGCACTTGCCTCTCTGGCTCAGGAAAGAAGATGGTAACCATGCTTAGCTTATGAAAACGCCTGCTTGCATCTTAATAGTAAGTGCACTTGGGGGCATTTCAGAGTTGGGACTGATTTGACTCTGCTTTGGGTGCTGCTAACTCTGACTCCGATCCTCAACTGGGTAATTTTGGCAAGAAAGGCCTAGAGCAAGGGTCTTCAAACTTGGCCCTTTGATGACTTGTGGACTTCAACTCCCAGAATTCCTCAGCCAGCATCGCTGGCTGAGGAATTCTGGGAGTTGAAGTCCACAAGTCATCAAAGGGCCACGTTTGAAGACCCCTGGCCTAGAGGTTTCAGAGCAATTAAAAATAAATGTGAGCTTCCTTCTAGCATTCTCCCAGAAATCCGGCCTTTTTGCTCCTTCGATTTGGGAAATCTTTGCGTTCATAACATAGAACTTTCCCACGACCCCTTTAATAGATTTAGGAAATTTGGCATTTGCCTGGGGTTCA
The DNA here is from genome assembly GCA_034064705.1 of Bothrops alternatus. NCBI lineage: Eukaryota > Metazoa > Chordata > Lepidosauria > Squamata > Viperidae > Bothrops > Bothrops alternatus. The sequence goes on along the minus strand of JARGCV010000226.1, from coordinate 430,042 downwards.
AGCGTCTTGTGGAAAATACAGTGCTTTCTTTAGCACGCTGCGGGAACTAGACTTTCACAATAAGGGGTAAAATGGTTGCTTGTTTACCTGGAGCATTGACTAGGCCAGTGGTGAATTATAAACTAAGCTAAACTAAGAGGGAGTCAAGCTATCCACCAAAGTGCCTGAAGGCCGGACAAGAAGCAGCGGATGGAAACTGATCAAGGAGAGAAGCAACCTGGAACTAAGGAGAAACTTCCTGACTGTTAGAACAATTAACCAGTGGAACAACCTGCCTCCAGAAGCGGTGAATGCGCCAACACTGGAAGTTTTTAAGAAGAGACTGGACAGCCATTTGTCTGAAATGGTGTAGGGTCTCCTGCCTGAGCAGGGGGTTGGACTAGAGGACCTCTAAGATCCCTTCCAACTCTGTAATTCTGTTAACCCCTTTTCTTATTTCCTGTGCCTAATCCATATATGTTCCCCTCCTAGCACAATGTCCCTGCTCTTCATTCGCTCTAAGTCCATCATCGCGAGCAAAAACGACAAGAGACATATGGCGGAAGTCAGTGCCTCCCCCCTGAAGCATTTTGTCACTGCCAAGAAGAAAATAAATGGCATCTTTGAACAGTTGGCAGCTTACATCCAGGAGAGCTCCCTGTTTCTGGAAGGTGAGTTGGCCTAATGATCCACAGAGTTTGCTGACTTGTGCACACGCGTGAGTGAGTGCCCGCAGATCAAGAAGACCAGAAGCATGAGTGTCTCTTGAAAAGAAACATTTTGCTAGCTGAGGTTAGGATTTGAATCCGGGGCCTTCTGCACTTCCAATTTCTTTGTTTCTGACTTTTTGTTCACTTCTTTTGCATTGGGTTTTTCTTCATCTATCCTTGTTGCCTTCACGGCGCTTGTTGGTTAGCTTGTATTCTGCTGTTTTTAAACTTGGGTGCCATTTCTAGGGTTTATTTTCTTATTTATAATACCGTCTACCCCAAGGGGTTTACAATCTTAAATTGGGCCGTGAGTTTTGGAAACGTGATTAAAACACCAACAAAATTGGATTGGTAAGAAAAAGAGTTTATTCTGCAGAAAATAGAAAAGCAGTTTGCAAAGCGCGGTGGATCCTGGTGAGAGACTTCAACAGGAAGTTCTAAACCCAGAGACCACACCAAAATATTCAAACACATAACATTATATGCATCCTATCCCGATGCCTTGGCCCTCCTCTGAGGTTACAATCTTATCAGGATCGCCTAAACAAAATACATCATCCCTCCCCCTCAGTTACAGTGTTTAGAACTTCCCTCTGTCATCCTTTTGTTTTGTTGAGTGTGTCTTCTAGCCAAGCCTCCTGGAATCTAGTGCCTACGTGCAAGGCTTGGCTATTGTCTAATCTTTCTATTGTTAATCAATTGTGACCGTTTTATTTTTAAACTTCTCCGTTTCTCACAAATCCACCCTTTCCATTTTTTATACTAATTTAAAAATAAAAATTTTCCTCAAATGGTTTTAAACTTTCCCAGATCTCCTCTGTATTCTGGAAGTGAAGTAGTGCGGCATGTCCAGTCACCTTGTTTAACATCAGCATTTGTTCCTCACTCTTATTGGTTGCATTTACCATTCCCTCCACTGTGTTTTGTACAATACTTCTTATTATAGGGATCAAGCAGGGTAAGCACATTAACCCAAAGAATACAACTGCTAACATGAATAAAGCTTGTTTCCAGTTTCTAAAAATTCCTCCCAAGAACCCCTCATCATTAAGTATTCCAGTCCAGGTTTGGACCCGTACATGGGCTATTTTTCTCATCCTGTTTGTTATTTCCTCGATGGCTTTCCCTTCATCATCTATTTGCAGACAACAGTTGGTTAAATTAAATTTTCCACAGACCCCTTCTTCTTCTGCCAATAAATAATCCACCCCTGGAAAAATATTTCTTCCCTTTCACTTTTGACACCACCGTCTGTAACAGGCTGGGATTGGTACTCGGGACACCAGTCTTCGATGATCACTATATCACACTCTTCTCCGCAGTCTCTGTGTATCGGTGTGCAGTCTGGGCAATGGGTATAACAACAACAATTACAGCATCATTTACAGTCACAAAACCAACACATTTAACCCCCCCTTTTCTCCCCCCCCCAAATGTCTCTATATTTTGCTTTTTCTTATTATCAACTTCAAAGGGTCAGGTTGAGGCACACTTTCCCACTTGGTTGGAGCGTCCACTGGTCCTTTCACATAGGTGTAGTGGGTCCAGCCTTTCCCTGCTGTTCATACTGCTGCTTCGGATTTCAGCAGCACCTGGAAAGGGCCTTCCCACTTTGGAGCCAGCTTCTCCTCCTTCCAACTCCGGATCAGCACCCAATCTCCGATCTGGAATCTGTGGACTGGAAACTCCAAGGGAGATGTTTGTGTCAGCAATCCTTGTTTCCTGAGAAAATCAAAATATCTGGACAGTTTATGCACATATTATTTCCAATAGTATTTTAGAAACCATATTAGTTGTTGCAGTACTACACGGGTACTACATGGGTAGTAAAATCTACCTGAATGCACTGAAATGGCCTAAGAGCTGGAGGCTTTCCTCCCCCTTCTGGTTTCCTGATTGCTTGCCTATTTATCTTTTTACATATCAAGCATTTATCCACCATTTGTCTTGCTGGTGTATAAATTCCGATACATCCATAATGCTTCAGGAGCTCATCCACCAATGCCTGAACTCCCCCATTGGCTTCCTTCATGTAACTTCTCCAATAATCCTCACGTTATGGGTTTATTGATTACCTGACTCCCATCCGGGAGAAACCATTTACCCTTTTCTCCTTGTTGCCCACCTATCTGCATTATTTCTTTTCTTCTGTTTCTGAACACAGGGATCTCTTCTAGTGTTTCATCTCTCTTTTCCCCCACTTCTGGGTAAACCCCCCCTTCTCTTAGCAATTGCTTTGTCTGTATTTATAAACAAATTGGTTAATAAAGAACAAACAAAGGAGTGCTTTACCAAAAACTCTGCTTGAGTTTGTTTGCACACTAATCTTTATTCAAAACAACATAATCCCAAAAAATTTCTCAACTCCTTTGTTTTTTTACAAGTGTTGAATTCCAATTCCTTCTTAGATATTTTTTTTTATCAGTGTGTCCTGCACACAGACATAAAAACATAAAAAAACAACAAAAAAACAACTCCACACACACAAAAAATCTGAGTTACTGAAATAGTTTTGTATCAAACTCTAGTATCAACTCTTTGCTTTTAATATAAATTTAGTCAAATTCTAATTTAATCAGATTCCATTCAGATGGAAACAAATTTCCATTAAGTAGATTAAAACATTCCCATCCACCCCTCCTTCCTCAAACCAGAATTCTAAACAAAAAAAAGTAGTTAAAAAGATTAACCCCCCCCTTTCTTTCTGTCTCTCTTGCTCTTGCTCTTAAAGCAACACAGCTAGAAAAAGCAGGGGTTTTTGTGCCTGCAGACAGAAGTTGAAAAGACATCCTGCCTGAGCAGGGGGTTGTATTATATGACCTTCAAGGTTCCTTCCAACTTTATTATTCCTGCTAACTTTGGGCTGTTCTTAAGAGTATATATATATATATATATATATATATATATATATATATATATATATATATATATATAGAGAGAGAGAGAGAGAGAGAGAGAGAGAGAGAGAGGAAAAGAAAAACAAACAAACAAACAATCTTTCTTCACTCTTTTTGTGGGCCAGACAAACAAAGTGAAAATATTTCCTTTTAGTAGCTTCTCACATTTACCTCACACACAAAAACTTTGACACACATATACATACCAAGACAAGGAAAAGAGAACAGAAAAGAAAACAAAACTTTTAGTTCTACACATCCTGGTCATTCCCACCACAAATCTCAGCTAACTCGAATGAGAGAAGGCAAGAATCTTAAACATACCATGTGATTGTACAGAAAGATAGAGAGAAAAAGAGAATCACTACTTCTTATTTTTCTTTTAGGTACCTTTATTTAGCCAATTCCATTTTCCTAACTTTGCTTTGCTTACAGGATGACCTAACCAGCTGGTTACTCAAATCCAATTCTTTCATTCACCCATTCCATTCCATTGCACACAACCTTTTCCCTTTTCCCTAACAAAAGGTCCTGCGCTCTGGCGAAACCCGCATGCTTTCCAGGTTCTGCCAATTAAACAGATCCTTTCTGCGGCTAGGAAAGACCAGAAGGAGCAAAATCCAATTGTGATTGGGGGGAAAAAGGTCTTCTCACTCACACAGAGACATACACACATTTCTCTCATTCCCCTTCTTTCCAAAGCAGTCCTTGAGCTTAAACCCAAACTCCCTTTTCTACCCTGGCTGCAGACACAAAGGGTCTGTGCCAGCAAGATGGGTTTATGTTTCCTTTTCCTGTTTGGGGCTACTCAATTTTCTCATCCCCCCTCCACCATAAGAAGTAGCACAAATTTACCATATCTTCTTTCGTTAAATTTAACTTAGTAATCAGCTTGTTTTATGTTGGTTTCCCCCAGTTTTCTAACAATTTTCCTAATGGGCTGTGGGGATCTATTTTTAGTTTTGGATTTTTCCTAACCTTTTTCACACATTCCTTCTCCTGGGACCCTCCTGAATTACCCACGGTTGGTTTACCACACAATTTTGTTGTCCTTACCAATCTAATGAGACCACGGTTCGCTTCACCAAGCCTCTTTCTCCTTTTACTCAGGAGTTCCCTCACTCCGCCTTGCCAGTCCAAACCCTCGGGACATCCACAGCCTGTGTATGTCTTGCCAGTCCTGTGGACCCTCGGGGTGAGGGAACAAACAACAGAAGGAAGGAAAGAGTTGAATCTGTTATCCATATTTCTCAAGTTCCACCCTTTCTTTCCTAAATTTTGTCTCGGTCTCCTGCCTCCAGTCTGGCCATCCTCCATACTGGTGTGCTAAGCCAGCTAGATTTCAGTCAAGGTTTTCTGCAGGGTGTGAATGTGGCAAGTTTAACTAACCAAGGCCACACTGGGAGTCGTAGTTCTGAAGCAGGCAGAGAGTTCTTCCATTCTTGTTTTAGCTTGGCATCCTTTTTTTTTTTTTTTTTTTTGGCTGGGAAAATGTCCTTTTTCTGTACTGCTGGTTAAGAACCGTCTGGAAGTGGAGTTTGCAGCAGCCTTCAAACCACTCACCTCCCAGACGATATATTACTATTTTCCAGAAACACACAAGAACGGTGAGCTTGACCCGGTCACCACAGAAGAGCAGGTGTCCGAGGTCAAGGGCTACCTGTCCAAGGTCAGCGGGATCAGCGAGGTGCTGGCCAGGCGGCATATGAAGGTGGCTTTCTTTGGGCGGTGAGTCAATTGCTATTATTGGGAAGCTTGGGGCTCCCCAAGTGGGCTGGATTACATCCCCCATGATTCTGAGTCCAGCCTGCAAAGCTCGCTGGAAGGAGTCCAGCTTAAATTGTCCATGGATTGTTTCAACTGCAACGATGGACCTGTTTTGGTTCCCCGGAGTTCAGAACTCAACACAATCCCGAAGCGACGCTGCGAGGCTCTTGGGAAGTCCCTGCATCTGGATAATCAACCACCTTGCAGGATTGTTGTGAGGATAACATGGGAGGATGTGGCTGTCTGTGTGTTTTGCCATTTTTAGGACGAGCAATGGGAAAAGTACGGTGATTAACGCCATGCTGTGGGATAAAGTCCTTCCCTCTGGGATCGGCCACACCACCAATTGCTTCCTGAGAGTGGAGGGGACGGACGGGCAGGACGCCTTCCTCCTGACCGAAGGCTCTGAGGAGAAGAAGAGTGTCAAGGTATAATGTGGGAATGAGCCCAAAATTGAGGGTCAGAGAAACTCTGGGAGGAATTATATTCTCTGAACATCTAAAGCTGCTGGAAGATATTGGTTGACATAAACCTTGTTGGGGAATTCTGGGAGTTGACGTTCACAAGTCTTAAAGTTGCCAAGGTTGGAGAGCCCTCACCTAGATGGTGATGTGGGTGACTCATTACTTCAAAACCGTGTTTTTTTTTCTCCAGCCATCATCTACATCAGAGATAGGCCACCTGGGCTCTTTTACGACTCGTGGACTTCAACTCCCAGAATTCCTGAGCCAGCCACGCGGAGGGGAAAGGGAGAGGTTTCCAAGCTGAGCCAGGCTGGCTCAGGGATTCTGGGAGTTGAAGTCCACCAGACATGAAGGGGCCATAGTTTCCCCCATGCTGGCTCAGGAATTCTGGGAGTTGAAGTCCACGAGTCACAAAAGAGCCAAGGTTGCCTACCCCTGACCTACATTGTCCAGCAGATTATTATTAAACTCTTGCATTTTTTTGAAACATCTTCGTAATTATTTCCTCAATCCGTCTTCCTTTCTTCTCCTGCCCCAGACGGTCAACCAGCTGGCTCACGCCCTCCACCAGGACGAACTGCTAACTGCCGGGGGTCTGGTCAGCGTCATGTGGCCGAATTCCAAGTGCCCTTTGCTCAAGGATGATCTCGTTTTGATGGACAGGTGAGGGGCTGTTTCCCCCCACCCACCCCAGCCAAGAAAAAGGCAATTTCTCTTACAGGTTTTCTTAAATTGTAGCTGTTGTGCCTTTGTCGTCGGAATAAATGTGAGATGGACTTTCGCCAGGGTCTATAAAAACAATAACTAAAATCATTTTAATTAATCCGACGTAGCTCTTCTGATCCTACCTTTTAGAACTGGAAAGCAAAGTTTAAAACTCATACAGGGGTCGGGGGAGACGTTGGGAGAGAGAAGACCATTTCAGTCTGTCAGTCGTGATGCCAGTTCTGTACAGGCAGTCCTCGCCTTAATGGCCACAATTGAGCCCAAAATTTCTGTTGCTAAGTGAAACATTCGTGAAATGAATTTTGCCTCATTTTACGACCTTTCTCGCTACAGTTGTTAAGTGAATCACTACAGTTAAGTTAGTAACAACAGTTGTTAAGTGGGCCTGGCTTCCCCGTTGACTTTGCTTGTCAGAAAGGTGCACTTCAGCCGCCATAAATACAAATCAATTGCCAAGCATCCGAATGTTGATCACATAAACCGCAGGGATGCTATGACGGTTGTGTGAACCACGGTCAGGAGTCACTTTTTTCAGTGCTGTTGTAACTTCAAACGGTCACTAAACGGACTGTTGTACGTTGAGGGCAACCTGTTTTTTAAAGCCAAAATCAAAATTTAAAACTCCTAAAGCAGGGGTAGGCCACCTGGGCCCTTTTATGATTTCTGGACTTCAACTCCCAGAATTCCTGAGCCAGCATGGGGGAACTTTGCTCCCCTTCATGACTGGTGGACTTCAACTCCCAGAATTCCTCAGCCAGCACAGCTCAGCTTGGAAACCTCTCCCTTTCCCCTCAGCGTGGCTGGCTCAGGAATTCTGGGAGTTGAAGTCCACGAGTCATGAAGGGGGCCATAGTTCCCCCATGCTGGCTCAGGAATTCTGGGAGTTGAAGTCCACGAGTCATAAAAGAGCCAAGGTTGCCTACCTCTGGCCTAGGCCGCTTTATGACTGGTAGACTTCAACTCCCAGAATTCCTGAGCTGGCATGGCTAAGCATGGAAACCTCTCCTTTTCCCCTCAGCATGGCTGGCTCAGGAATTCTGGGAGTTGAAGTCCACGAGTCATGAAGGGGCCATAGTTCCTCATGCTGGCTCAGGAATTCTGGGAGTTGAAGTCCACGAGTCATGAAGGGGCCATAGTTCCTCATGCTGGCTCAGGAATTCTGGGAGTTGAAGTCCACGAGTCATGAAGGGGCCATAGTTCCTCATGCTGGCTCAGGAATTCTGGGAGTTGAAGTCCAACAGTCATAAAAGAGCCAAGGTTGCCTACCCCTGGCCTAGGCCACTTTACGACTTGTGGACTTCAACTCCCAGAATTCCTGAGCCAGCATGTCTGAGCTTGGAAACTTCTCCCTTTCCCCTCAACATGGCTGGCTCAGGAATTCTGGGAGTTGAAGTCCACCAGCCGTAAAAGAGCCAAGGTTGCCTACCCCTGGCCTAGAGGACCTGTGTGTGTGTGTGTGTGTGTGTGTGTGTGTGAGTGAAGAGAATGCCCTTTCAGCGTGTAAATTACGATCTCAGTTCTGTGTTTCTTAATATCTGTTTATTAGCCCTGGAATTGACGTCACCACCGAGCTGGATAGCTGGATTGATAAATTCTGCTTGGATGCGGATGTGTTTGTGTTGGTGGCCAACTCTGAGTCGACCCTGATGCAGACGGTAAGAAGGTGGCTCCCTTTCCTTTCCTTCCCGGCCTCCCTGACCCTGTTTTTAGCTAAACTTTTGCAAGCATCACACAGGTTCCAGGATGCTGCCGGCTCTAGTATCAAGGCTCCTGAACGCACAAAACGTTGGGCATGGCGTAATGGCGAATTAGAGGAAACCAGCTGGATTTACTGTTTTTCTGTTCTTTCACATCACTCGTCACGTCCGGTGGCAAAGCTGAGCTGGCAACTCCTGTTTTTTAAAAAATTCATTGAAGATACAGTGGGGTCTCCACTGACTCCTCTGCTCGAGAAACCTGAGGGTGGGTGGGGGGCAGAAGGGGCAGAAAGGTTGAGTTTTTGAATAGATGGCTCCTTTTGTTTAGCCAGCCGTGTGCGCCAGCAGCCCCCAAAAAGCTAATGCAATCCTTGGTTGTATAAACAGGGAAAGAATCGAGATCGTGCGAAGTGCTACCATAGTACCGCTTTATAGAGCCTTAGTGTGGCCACACCTGGAATTCTGCATCCAGTTTTGGTCACCACTTTATTAAAGAAGATGTTGAGACTTTGGGAAAAGGTGCAGAGAAGAGCAACCGAGATGATGAAAAGCCTGGAGACTAAAACATATGAAGAACGGTTGCAGGATTTGGGTATGGCCACTCTAGAGAGAAGAAGGACTAGGGGGGACATGATAGCAGCCTTCCAGTATTTGAGGGGCTGCCACAAAGAGGAGGGGGCTCAGCTTATATTCCAAAGCACCAGAAGGCAGGGCAAGAAACAAAGATTGGAAACTAATCAAGGGGAGAGGCAACCTGGAATTAAGGAGAAACTTTCTAACAGTGAGGACAATTAACCAGTGGAACAGCTTGCCACCAGAAGTTGTGTGAATGGTTCATCCCTGAAGGCTTTTAAGAAAAGACTGTCTAAAATTGTATAGGGGTTCCTGCTTCAGCAGGGGGCTGGACTAGAAGATCTCCAAGGCCCCTTCCCGCTCCGTTCCGATTCTGATTTTTCAAGCTAATTTTATCCCAAAGCTCATTTCAACCCAAATTTTATCGCAAAGATAATTTTACGATCCTCGTGTTTCTAGACGTTTGTGGTTGTTGTTTCTTTTCTGCCCATCCAGGAGAAACAGTTCTTCCACAAAGTCAACGCTCGCCTCTCTCGGCCAAACATTTTCATTTTGAATAACCGCTGGGACGCTTCGGCATCCGAACCGGAATACATGGAGGAGGTGAGGCTTCCGCCGGGGGGGGGGGGCTGAAGGAAAGCAGCCCGAATAGGAAAGGTTGGCCTGTCTTATCTACCCCTGACGACGGCTGTCCTCTCCTGCAGGTTCGCCGGCAACACATGGAACGTTGCACCAGCTTCCTGGTGGACGAGCTGGGCGTGGTGGATCGTGCCCAGGCTGGCGACCGCATCTTTTTCGTCTCTGCCAAAGAGGTGGTGAACGCCCGCATCCAGAAGGCTCAGGGTATGCCCGAAGGAGGTGAGAGACCCTCTAAACCAGTGTCCCTCAACCTGGGCGACTTGTAAGATGGGTGGGACTTCGACTCCCAGAATTCCCCAGCCAGCACAGCTGGGGAATTCTGGGAGTTGAAGTCCACAAGTCTTAACAGTTGCTGAGATTGAAAAACACTGCTCTTAACCTCTCCCCGTTTCTAAATCTGCAACCCCTTCCCCCCCTTAAAAATTACGTTTGACGTTGCTCCTGGCTATTCAAGTTTGACTTGGTCCCCATGAGGACTAGGAACTTTTAAAACAAAAACAAAAACGTGGGCCTGTTTTGCTGTTCAAATCTGATGGTGCTTGGTTTTTGTTTTTTGTTTTTCTTTCTAGGTGGGGCCCTGGCAGAGGGTTTCCAAGTGAGGATGTTTGAATTCCAGAATTTTGAGCGAAGATTTGAGGCAAGTGCATTGTTAGACGTTGATATTTATAATGATGATGATGTTGAAAGGGACCTTGGAGGTCATCTAGTCCAACCCCCTGCTCAGGCAGGAAACCCTATACCATTTCAGACCAATGGCTGTCCAGTCTCTTCTTAAAAACTTCCAGTGTTGGAGCACTCACCGCTTCTGGAGGCAGGTGGTTCCACTGGTTAATTGTTCTCACTGTCAGGAAGTTCCTCCTTAGTTCCAGGTTGCTTCTCTCCTGGATGAGTTTCCATCCACTCCATCCATTTGTGTGTGAGTTTCACTGCTCTTCAGAGTACAAATGTTCAGAGAGCAGCTTAAGACGTCTGGGTGGTAAATTCTAACACATTTTCTTAATTTACCCATTCAATTTAACAACTATGATGCTGTTAAATTTATACGATACGACTAGGTCTATAATATAGTGACACCCTACAGTTTAATTTTTTTAATATATAAGAGCTGTGTATTTTAGCAAGCAAAGGATTTTTTTTTGTAATTAATAACAAAAAAAAATATCTTGCCACTATCCTGAAGAATCGAATAGCCGGCCGCATGAACAATATTATCCAGAGCACTTTGCAGTGGTTCTTTCCCCTCTATACACCTCCTTTCTATAAACTCTCATTTTTGATCTGGTCCCAGAGTCAGAAGCAAATGATATTATTAAGCAGAGAATCCTGCATTGTTCAACACTTTGAAGTAGATTCAAAGTGTTTTTCCCTATCCACCTTTTCTATCCCATGCATGATTTTATACACTTCGATTAAGGGGTGACTTGATCGAAGTGTATAAAATCATGCATGGGATAGAAAAGGTGGATAGAGAAAAATTCTTTTCTCTATCACACAATACCAGGACAAGGGGGCACTCCCTGAAGCTCACAGGTAAGAAAGTGAGGACAAATAAAGGGAAATATTTCTTCACCCAGAGGGTTGTTGATTTATGGAATTCACTTCCAGAAGGGGTCGTGACAGCTGTCAGCCTTGACAGCTTCAAGGCAGGGCTAGATAGATTCATGGAGGCCAAGTGTATCGGTGGTTATTAAACCGGATGTCCATGTGCCACCTCTATGTTGGTTGAGGCAGGCAGGATTCCCTTGAGTCCCATTTGTTGGGGGTCAAGGGAAAGGGAGGGTTTTGCCTTCTCTTTCTGCTCAAGATCCCCATGTACAATTGGTGGGCCACTGTGTGACACAGAATGCTGGACTCGATGGGCTTTGGCCTGATTCAGCAGGGCTCTTCTTAGGTTCTTATGTTCTTATTCCTAAGGCAGCACCCTAAAGATCCTGGTTTGCCTATTTTTACTGTGATTTTAAGCCGCTAGTCCCCAAGGACGCTATTAACGGGGTCTGAGCTGATAAAATTAGCCCAAGGGGCGGGCGGGGGGGGGGGAGGGTGCCACAGCCTGGCTGCTCCGGGGAAAGGATGCTGGCTTTTGTCGGGAGAGCTGAGGTGTGTCTCCCCTGCAGGAGTGCATCTCACAGTCTGCGGTCAAGACCAAGTTTGAGCAGCACACGGTCAGAGCCAAGCAGATTGCCGAGGAGGTCCGGCACATCATGGACTCCGTCCACGTGGCCGCACAGGAACAGAGGTGCCTCCTTTGGGATTTCCCAGAGCAGGGGTTCTCAACCTGGGCCACTTTAAGACTTGTGGACTTCAACTCCCAGAATTCCTCAGCCAGCAAAGCTGGGAGTTGAAGTCCACAAGTCTTAAAGTGGCCCAGGTTGAGAACCCCTGCCCTAGAGCATTTGTGAATGTTGAAATCAAAGAGCCCAGCAAGGCTTGGGGGCTTGGGGCGCATGAATTGTGCTCTGCCCCCGGGCCTAGGAATGTGCCTCCATCGCTGACCGTGTGTCTGATTGTGATTGCACGTTGTATATATGGATTTTTGGATTGGATGGTTGTTTATTAAATTTTTTTACATGTAATTTTATTGTTGTTGTAAGCCGCCCTGGGTCCTAGGAGAAGGGCAGCATAGAAATTCGAATGAATAAATAAATAAATAAATAAATAAATAAGGTGGCCTGTGCCAGATTTCAGCTAGTTTAGAAACTGGGTGCTTCGTTTCTTCTTTCCTTTTTTTCTCACTCCCTCCCTTCCTTCGATTCCTTCCTTCCTCCTTCCCTTTCCCTCCCTCCTTCCTTTTCCCTCCCTTCCTTCGACTCCTTCATTTGATTCGTTCCTTTGATCCCTACCCCTCCCTTCCTCCCTTCCTCCCTCCCTCTCTTCCTTTCCTTCCTCCCTCCCTTTCCTCCCTTCCTTCCTTCCTTCCGATTCCTTCCTTCCTTCGTGTCCTGCAGAATTTATTGCCTGGAGAAGTGGGACGACCGCCAGGAGCGCCTGGGATTCATAGAGAAACAGCTGGACTTGCTCTCTCAGAGCTACAAACTGAAAATCAAGGAACTCACGGAAGAGGTGGAGCGCCAGGTGAGGCCCTTTCCCTGCATTCAGAGCCTGCTTTACGCTGCTTTATCGTCGCCGGTCGGTCTCTGCCATGCTCAGCACCCCGATGGGGGATTCGCAAGACAAACCTCTGCAGGCTTGCTTTCCTCCATTTTATCGGGGTGTTTGCATTGCTGGGGGGGTGGGGGGCTGGCTTTCTTGGAAAGTAAAGGAAACGCAGCGTGCCGCTTTCCCTCCAGGTTTCAAACGCCATGGGAGAAGAGATCAGGAAGCTCTCCGTGCTGGTGGACGAGTTTCAGCTGGATTTCCATCCTTCCCCGGTGGTCCTGAAAGTTTATAAGAACGTAAGCCCCTTCCTGCAAGCTGGGTCCTTCCCTGGGAGGCCCCGGGGGTCCGGTGTGCCCCACTGCGGCTGTCTCCCCCTGGAGGCAAAATCCACCTTCAGAAGTTTAACCCTCTGCAGAGAAAGTTCCGTAAGGGAATCTGTTGCTGCACCCTTCTCTCGATCCCAGAGCCACCTTGAGGACTTTAAGAGGGATCAGGGAAGGGGAACATTGGTTACTCAGGGTTGACAGGAGGGGTCCTTGGTGGCCTCTGAGCTGGCTTGTTTTCTGGCAGACGTTTCATGACCCACCTAGGTAATGTCATCAGTGCTAGGAGGGAGGGGGGTTTGCAGAGGGAGAGGGAGGGGGAAGGAGGAGGACTGTGGGGTCCTTGGTGCTCTCTGAGCTGAGTGGTTTTCTGGCAGATATTTCATTACCAAACTAGTTTAGTTTAGTTTAATTGGATTTCTATGCCGCCCTATTCCAGGAACTCAGGGCGGCTCACAACATGGATAGAAATCTAACATTAAAACACCTTATAAAAACCCCTCTATCAAAAACCAATCATCCAAACAGACATACAAACATACATACACTGGCTGGGGCAAGGTGTTAACTGCCCCAGGCCTGTCGGCAAAGATGTGTCTTCAGTAATTTGCGAAAGGCGGAGAGGGTGGGGGCGACATGGATCTCCGGGGGGGAGTTGATTCCAGAGGGCCGGGGCCGCAACAGAGAAGGCCCTTCCCCTAGGCCCTGCCAGGCGACACTGTCTGGCTGACGGGACCTGGAGAAGGCCGACTCTGTGGGCCCTAACCGGCCGCTGGGATTCATGGGGCAGCAGATGGTCCCACAAGTAACCTGGTCCGATGCCATGTAGGGCTTTATAGGTCATAACCAACACTTTGAATTGGGTTCGGAGACCAATTGGCAGCCAATGCAGCTCGCGGAGTGATGTTGAAATGTGGGCATTTCTAGGCAGGCCCAATACAGCTCATGCGGCTGCATTCTGCATTACCTGAAGTCTCCGAGCGTTTTTCAAAGGTAGCCCCATGTAGAGAGCATTGCAGTAGTCGAACCTCGAGGTGATAAGGGCATGAGTGACTGTGAGAAGGGACTCCCGGTCCAAATAGGGCCGCAACTGGTGCACCAGGCGAACCTGGGCAAATGTCCTCCTCGCCACAGCCAAAAAATGATGTTCCAGATTTAGCTGTGGATCGAGGAGGACACCCAAGTTGCGGACCCTCTCTGAGGGGGTCAGAAACTCCCCCCCCCAGGGTAATGGACGGACAGATTGCACTGTCTTTGGGAGGCAGAACCCACAGCCACTCCGTCTTGTCGGGGTTGAGTTTGAGTTTGTTAGCACCCATCCAAACCCTAACAGCCTCCAGACACCGGCACATCACCTCCAGTGCTTCACTGAAAACTAGGTAACATCATCAGGGCTAGAAGGGAGAGGGGTTTCCTTCTAGCAGGGATGATGTTACCCAGTTTGGAGAATGAAACGTCCAGAAGAAAACAGCCCAGCTCAGTGTCCGGCTTGGCCTTCTAGGAAAGAAAGACTCCCAACTCCATTGGTCGCGAAAGCCAAGCGGTGACAGGAAGGCAAAGCTGGAACCAAAGTTTTCCCCCGTGAAATCCTTTCCCTTTCTCCTCCTTCCCCCTGTCCAGTTACTTTAAGGCAGGGGTCTTCTAACTTGGCCCTTTGATGACTGGTGGACTTCAAGTCCCAGAATTCCTCAGCCAGCATGCCTGGCTGAGGAATTCTGGACATTGAAGTCCACAAGTCCTAAAAGGGCCAAGTTAGAAGACCCCGGCTTTAAAATAAATTGTTCTAGCAACCGTCCCCGTCTTGGCAGGTTGGGTAATGTCGCCCTCCATGCCCTGACCTTGAAGCAGCCAACGGCTCTTGACGGGACTGGCACTCTGAGGGGCTTTGATCCTCCCTTCTGAGCTCCCCCTCCCAGTCCTCAGAGAGCGCCAGAGAGAGAAGCGACTCTTCCAATTCCCAGGATTCCCTCGTTTTTTTTTCTTTCCCAGGAGCTGCATCGACACATTGAGGAAGGCCTGGGCCGAAACATGTCCGATCGCTGCTCCAGTTCCATCGCAGCTTCTTTGCAGACCATGCAGCAGGAAATGATTGGTGAGCATCCCTTGAGAGGGTGGGAAGGGGACACCAGAGGTCCTCTAGTCCAGGGGGTGGGGAAGCTTGGCTCTTTTAGGACTTGTGGACTTCAACTCCCAGAATTCCTGGGCTGAGGAATTCTGGGAGTTGAAGTCCACAAGTCCTAAAAGAGCCAAGCTTCCCCACCCCTGCTCTAGTCCCACCCCCAGCCTGGCCAGGCTCATGACGTAGCTCTGTTTCCTCCTGAGTTGTGCTGAGATGTGGGGCGTGGATCATACACCCACTACACCCACACACACACCCCGTCTTCTCCCTCCCTGCTATGCCTTTCAGATGGCCTGAAGCCCCTCCTCCCCATCTCTCTGAGGGGGCAGATCGAGCTGCTGGTGCACAGGCAGTGCTTCGCCCTCAGCTACGACCTGAACTGCGACAAGCTGTGCGCCGACTTCCAGGAAGACGTCCAGTTCCATTTCTCCCTCGGCTGGACGATGCTGGTGAACCGGTTTCTGGGGCCCAAAAATACCCGCCGGGCTTTGATGGGCTACAGCGACCAGGTGAGACTCGGGTTGGATGACGCCAGGTCCTGCTGGAAGTGGAAGGGGGAAAATGAGATTATGATTTTGGGTTTTACCGATTAGACTGATCTCGCCGATACAGAAATGGCTAGCTAGGGCAGGGCTCTTCCAACTCGGCCCTTGGATGACGCGTGGACTTCAACTCCCAGAATTCCTCAGCCAGGCACGCGTGCCTGGCTGAGGAATTCTGGGAGTTGAAGTCCACGCGTCATCCAAGGGCCGAGTTGGAAGAGCCCTGCAACAGATCAAGTTCCAGCTGCTAGCTGGGGTTATAAGAACTAGAGTGCCACAGATTTTTTAAAGAGTCTCAGATTTTGAATAGCGTTCTGAATATTTGACATAGTTTTCTTCAGACTGCAGAACAGGGGTCTTCAAACCTGGCTGAGGAATTCTGGGAGTTGAAGTCCAGGCGTCATCCAAGGGCCGAGTTGGAAGAGCCCCGGGCTAGTGCAGGCTACTCTAGAAATGTAAAAAGTTGAGATTTGATTTTCGTGTCTGATTTTACGACAACAGAGTCGAACGTCAGTGCCTTTTGTTACTTCCCCTCCCTTTCTTCCCCTCTTTTTGGTTTGCCCTTTCTCTGCTGTTGCCCCTTACTACTTGTAACTATTTACCTTACAAAGGAATAAAACTAGTGAACAAACAAACAAAGAAAAAAGATAATGCAAGGCAGATTCCCCCTGCACGGGGAGACTTGGCTTCTCCCGTGGGAGACCAAGCTGTGTCCTCTTTGTTATCCTTCCAAACTGACCTTTGCTGGCGTGGAGTTGTTCCTCTCCTGTGTTCCTTTCTGGTCCTTTCCCCCCCGGCCTCAGTGGCTTCATCTGCAGAACGGGCACCGGAGGCTGGAATTCCCCCAGAGGCAGCAGCCTGTCTTAGCTTTCCAATTTTGCCCACCAGGTCCAGCGTCCGCTGCCCCTGACCCCAGCGAACCCAAGTTTGCCCCCCATGCCGCAGGGTTCCTTGACTCAGGAGGAGCTGATGGTCTCCATGGTGACCGGCTTGGCCTCCCTCACCTCCAGGACTTCAATGGGCATCCTGGTGATCGGTGGAGTGGTAGGTTTTTGGGGGGAGCGCTCAGGAAAAAGAAGTGGGGTGATGGAGGCCAGCTTCCTGATTTCTCTCCAGCCCTTCCAGGCAGACGGGGAAGCACATTTCAGCCATCCCAGAGTCAGTGGACCCTGCTAGCTAAGAGCCGTGGGTGCTGAAGTCCGTACCTGGAAGCTCCCTCTAGTTCTGTGTTCGTCTTTCCTGCTTTCCCCGAGACGCTCTCCTTTGCTCTGTTTTATTTTCATTTTATCAAATGTATTGGCCACCCATCTTATCACGGGGTAAATACTGGGCGGAGTAGTCAGCGTAATTTTAGGGTCTGTATTTGGGACCCCGTTATCCTACAGTTTTGGGGTATCAGGGACATGCCTTAGCCTGTCCGATGCTGCAGAAATGGCTTCTTTAAAAAAAAATCAAGGAGAGAAGCCACTAAGGAGAAACATCCTGGCAGTGAGAACAATTAATCAGGGGAACGACTTGCCTCCAGAAGTTACAGGTGCTCCATCACTGGAGCATCTTAAGAAGAGACTGGACAGACTAGAAGACCTCCAAGGTCCCACCCAACCTTGTTATTCTCGTCTATTCTGTCAACCGTCCCTCCCGGTTCATTCAGCAAATAAAGACCCCTTGGGGCATTTTCGCTTTCCAAGAGTGCAGGCACGGATGGGGAAGTAGTAGCAGAGCCAATTCTAAGGGGTTCACGTGCAAATAGCATTGCTCCTGGCCCTCCCGCAATCATTTTATCTCCTCCACTCCATGACGTTCGTTTTGTTTGGGCAAGGGGCTCTTCTTTTGTCTAGTAGACTTTCCCAGAGTGAAACGCTGGCTCTCGCGTTCCTTTGACCCCCCTCCGTACCTCCTTTCCTTTCCATTTCATTCCCTCCGCATCCCCTCCTCCATTTGCTTCTTGTCTTGGCCGTGAGCCCAGCTCCAGCCACGACATACTCTGTTCAAAACTGCCCATGTTCTGTCTGCATCCCATGAAACCCAGCGGCTGGTTAGGGCCCACAGAGTCGGCCTTCTCCAGGTCCCGTCAGCCAGACAGTGTCGCCTGGCGGGGCCTAGGGGAAGAGCCTTCTCTGTTGCGGCCCCGGCCCTCTGGAATCAACTCCCCCCGGAGGTCCGTGTCGCCCCCACCCTCTCCGCCTTTCGCAAATTACTGAAGACTCATCTTTGCCGACAGGCCTGGGGCAGTTGACACCTGGCCCCAGCCAGTGTATGTATGTCTGTATGTTTCTTTTGGATGATTGGTCTTTTAATTGACGGGTTTTACAATGTTTTTTATATATTAGATTTCTACATGTAGTATTTATGTTGTGAGCCGCCCTGAGTTCTTGAAATAGGGCGGCATAGGAATCTAAGTAATAAATAAACAAATAATAAATCCCCCTGGCCAGGTCTGGAAGGCGGTGGGCTGGAGGCTGATCGCCCTCTCCTTGGGTCTCTATGGACTCCTGTACGTCTACGAGCGCCTCACCTGGACCACCAAGGCGAAAGAGCGGGCCTTCAAGCGCCAGTTTGTGGACTACGCCGGAGAGAAGCTTCAGCTCATTGTCAGCTACACCGGCTCCAACTGCAGCCACCAAGTACAGCAGTGAGTTAAGCCTCGCAACGCCCTCCCTGCGCTGTGTCCAGTGCAGGCTGCAGAATGCAGGCGGGCCCCGACTTAACAACCATTTGTTTCGTGGCCATTCCAAGTTGCAACAGCCCTGGGGGGGGTGGGGGAAGTGACTTAACGACCGTTTATATCACTTAGGACGGTTGCAGCATCAAAATTCAGACGCTTGGCAACGGGATGCTGTGTCTCCTGAGGAATTCTCCTCGGTCCCAGTAGAGCAGGGGTCCCCAACCCCCGGTGCGTGGGCCAGTACCAGGCTGCGGCATGCTAGCAACCGGTCCGCAGAAACAAACAAAACCCCATGTGTGAGATGCAGACACCACACAAAACCACACACCCTCCAGTCTGCGGAAAAAGCTCTCCCCACGGAACCGGTCCCTGGCACCCAAAAGGTTGAGGGGGCCTCTGCAGTAGAGAGATTTAAACCCTTTAGTGACCATGTGGCTGCTCCGGGGGTTCAGGTGGTCCTCGACTTAACAATGGTTCATTTAGCGACTGTTTGAAGTTGTAACAGCACTGAGGAAAATGACTTGTGACCAATTTTCACACTTAACAGCTGATTCCGCATCCCCATGGTCACGTGATCAAAATTCGGGCGCTGGGGCCACTGGTCCCTATTTATGACAGTCACAGTGTCCCCCATGGTAAAGTGGTCCCCTGTGGTGACACTTTCTGAATATTTGTCGAATATTCAGACAAACGTTATCTAATATTTGTCTGAAATGGTATTGGGGGTTTCTTGGCTGAGCAAGGGGGTTGGTCTAGAAGACCTCCAAGATCCCTTCCAACTCTGTTATTGCAGAGATTCACTTAACTAGGGCAGGAAAGGTCGTAACATGGGGTAAAGTTCCAGTTAATTGCTGTCTCACTTGGGCTCAGTTGTGGTTGTGAGGCAAGGACTCCCTGTCTACACAACCTTTTTGGCCTTCTCTGAGTAGAAAGAGCATCAGAAGCCGCTTGGGGAAAAGGCTCTTTTAAAATTGGTAGCGTACACCGGCCCCTGAGGACGGAAGAATTAAAATTTAGCCTGCTTTACGCCTCATTCACTAAATCACGGGTCTTCCAACTTGGCCCTTGGATGACTTGTGGACTTCAACTCCCAGAATTCCTCAGCCAGGCACACTGGCTGAGGGATACTGGGAGTTGAAGTCCACGAGTCATAAAAGAGCCAAGGTTGCCTACCCCATGGCTTTTCTTGCCATGAATTACCCAGTTGAGGATCGGAGTCAGAGTTAGCAGCACCCAAAGCAGAGTCAGATCAGTCCCAACTCTGAAATGCCCCCAAGTGCACTTACTATTAAGATGCAAGCAGGTGTTTTCATAAGCTAAGCATGGTTACCATCTTCTTTCCTGAGCCAGATAGGCAAGTGGTGGTCAAACACAAGGACCAGAGGGCCACATGCGGCCCGCGAAGCCATCCTGGAAACAGTGAGGGAACGGCCCCCTCTGCCTTGGCCCCGGCCCAGGCCGGCCGGGAGCCAATGCACAATTTTGTGGTGGCCCTCTATGCTGAAACGCATTCAGTCTTAGCTCCACAAGGCCGTCTGGAAGCAGCAAGGGACCGGCCCCTGCCGTGTCGGCCCCGCCCCCTGGGTGCGTGCTGGGGAGGGGTCCCCCTTTGTGAGGAGTGAAGAAATGGACCATGCCTTGGCGCTTGCCCCGGTTCCCCCCCCCTTCAGCCAGAGACCCCCAGATCTATCCCACTCCTGCCCAGGCCCCCCACAGGCCCCCTTGACGCGAATGATGTAGAGCTGGCCATGCCCACCCAGTAGGCCAAACCCACTCCCTCCACGCCCACCCAGTAGGCCGCACCCGCCCCCGCCCCCCCAAGGGCAACTGCAATGCTGATGCGGCCCTCAGTGAAAATGAGTTTGACACCCCTGGTCTAAGAGAAAGGAAAATAGACAAAATTAGAAAATGGAGGTGGTGAAGTCTGAAATGGCTTGAAATTGACCATGAGCAAGGGCCATCTTTGAAGGCCCTTGCGCTAAAACACCCTTTCTAGGAGTAGATTGTACACCGCTGCGCTTAATGGGGATTTTAACCCTTCTGCATAATTGCCAAAGCCATTTGGAAAAAGCATGTCCTTTCATCTGCTGAATTTCTACAGTATCTAGGCCAGGGGTAGGCCGCCTTGGCTCTTTTATGACTGGTGGACTTCAACTCCCAGAATTCCTGAGCCAGCCATGCTGAGGGGACAGGGAGAGGTTTCCAAGCTGAGCCATGCCGGCTGAGGAATTCTGGGAGTTGAAGTCCACCAGTCATAAAAGAGCCCAGGTTGCCTCCCCCCCCCCAGCTCTATTATGACTGGTGGACTTCAACTCCCAGAATTCCTGAGCCAGCGTGGGGGAACTATGGCCCCCTCATGACTGGTGGACTTCAACTCCCAGAATTCCTGAGCCAGCCACGCTGAGGGGACAGGGAGAGGTTTCCAAGCTGAGCCATGCCGGCTGAGGAATTCTGGGAGTTGAAGTCCACCAGTCATAAAAGAGCCAAGGTTGCCTACCCCTGGGCTAGGCTGTGCAGGGATTTTTGCAAAGGAAAATTGTGGGAATGACTGAGCACCACAAAAAACACCCCCAATAGGAAAGTCAGACACGTTGGGGCAGGACAGGGACTGAAATGCCCGTCTTTAAAATTAAACCCTTGGGCTCACCCAGCATGCAACCAGTGATCCGATCCCAGCTAATTTGAAATCACGGGTGGATGACAACTTTAAGATGTTTTACCGTTTACTGGTGTTATTGCAGCCTTTCCAGGATTTTTACATTGTGTGTGAAGTGTGTGTGTGTGTGGGGGGGGGAAACGAAGCTGCCATATTAGATTTGTAAGGGGGTGGGGAGGCTTTTCTCACGTTCAAGTAAGTGTCTTGTCCCCTTTCATCTTTTTTTGATGATTTTTTTTCTTTTCACTTTAAAAAAATCTTGCCAAAGGGAACTGGCGGGAACTTTTGCTCAGCTCTGCCAGCAGGTGGACGTGACAAGAGAAGATTTGGAGAAAGAAATTGCAGGCCTGAATCAAAAGATTGAGATTTTGGATACTTTACAGAGTAAAGCCAAGTTGCTTAGGTAAGGCCCTTCCGTTTTTATGTTTTCCACTACTTGGAATGGGGTGGCAGGTGGGGTTTTCACTTTACATAAAATGGATGCATCGTCTTGCAGTTGCTAAAAAAAAACCTGGATTTCAGATTTTTAAACTCTGCCTGTAAATAAGGTCCACTGCTTTCCAATGAATTTTTTAAGAATTAGGCAAGAATAGAAAAACATATTCATCTTTTTTGTTGTCACTGTTATATTAGGGCAGGGGTAGTCAACCTGGGCTCTTTTATGACTGGTGGACTTCAACTCCCAGAATTCCTGAGCCAGCCATGCTGAGGGGACAGGGAGAGGCTTCCAAGCTGAGCCAGGCTGGCAGAGGGAATTCTGGGAGTTGAAGTCCACCAGTCATAAAAGAGCCAAGGTGGCCTACCCCTGAGTTAGAGCATTCTCATTCATTCATAAATTTATTCCTGCATTACATTTTGTTATATCTGTATTTTAAAAAAATAGCAGACATTCTTTGTGAGGGAACGTCAAGTCTTTTTCTCTGCATCATCTTTTAGCCACTTCCTTTTGCAAACCTTATTTGAGATTATTTTTTCACGCCAAAGAATCCCATTAAAAAAAAATTTTCAAGCCAAAGAATCCCATTAAAAACATCCATAAATCAATAAACTGATTTTTAACTTCTACAGTTAAAATACAAATACAAAATACAAATGCCTTATATTTGAAAAAGGTTATTGGCATTTTCAATTTTAGTAATGACTTAGTTTGGAATGTTCAGGTTTTGAGACTCCTTTGAAGCAAAACTGGCTTTTATGGATTGAACGTAGCGGGCTATAACTTATTTCTTTCTTGTTTTTTTAATATGGGTTCTCTGCCTTTACAGGAATAAAGCTGGATGGCTGGACAGTGAGCTGAACATGTTCACACATCAATATTTGCAGCAGAGCAGATAAGCAACTGAAATGGGAGTCCAAGAGGAGGCTGTCTGTCCCTCCCTCCCTCCCTCCCTCCCTCCCTCCCCCAGTTACGCTACTGGGAAAACAATTCCAGATGATGGCAACTTTGGAGGGAGAAAGTGGAAAGTCTCGTTCCTCTTTGCGCCCGTCCCTTCTGTGCACAGAGTTATTCTGAAATCCCTTTTCCTTCCTCCTCCTCATGTGGACGCTTTTCCTTGTAGCCAGCAGCCCTTGCTATCTTAGCAATTTTTTTGGCTTAGTAGGAAGAACGTTGACATCCCCAACAGTGGGCTGGCATGTCCAGTCCTGGATCTAATCCCCCTTACTCGTTTTATTTTAGCCATCAATGAAGTTAATTTGCATTTTTTTTAGTGGTTATGGAATGAAATTAACCCCCGATGCCTGATTGCCACAAATGAATGACCTTGTTCCTCCCAAAGGGAATCTTAATCATAATTTATAGGATAAAACTGGGTGCAACCCAGATAAATTCAGATGTGGGCTGAGCTTGGCTTCTGAAACACATCTTTGGTTGAGTTTCTTCAACCCTGTAATCCCATCCCCTCCTTTACATGCTTGTCACATAGCAAGTAGGTTAAACTTTCGGTCTTTCTGTCCTGATCCTCAGATTTTTATGATCTTATGATCACCATGTCATTTCCTGCAGCTTTTGCCCTAAATAAAACAGCCCTTGTAAAGGAGCTAATCCTTATGAAGTTAAACGAGTTAACGTCAAACAGTAATGAATTTATTAACAGGTGTGTGCAGGTAGGCCGAGAGTGACGCATGAAGTTAAATGGATGAAATGTAAGACAAGATTCGGAGGGAGAAATTGGACAATTGCATTTTGCGATTCCTTCAAGCGAGGGACGATAGAATTATCAGCTGTAATGGATCTTGATGACTTGATTGCTTCTATGCTTCTCTTCTTGCTCTTCCTTTGTTTATGATCCTGTCGTGACTTCTGCAATTGTCTCTTATACCTTTTAATTATTATTTTTTTTTGGGGGTGGTGGTAAATGAGGACCTTGCTCCCTTTCAATCCAGCCCCATCCCTTTCAAAATTCAGTTTCCAAAATGCGCCTCAATTGGCAGATACGTAATTTCCTCCTGGCTCAATTGAGGGCCCACTCGGGGGGCATCGGTTTGGAGAGGGGGCATGCACAGGGGGTGGTAGGTTGTGCCAGCCCAGTCTCTGCAGAGGTCACAATTGGGATCGTCCCAATTTTTTTGGACCGAAAGACCCTCTAGTTCCGTGTTTCTCAACCTTGACAATTTTAAGGCATGTGGACTTCAGCTCCCAGAATTCCACAGCCAGCAATGCTGGCTGTGGAATTCTGGGAGTTGAAGTCCACATGCCTTAAAATTGTCAAGGTTGAGAAACACTGCTCTAGTTAGTACCGTGGTTTTTCTACCTTGGCGCCTTGAAGATGCGTGGACCTCAACACCCAGAATCCCTGAGTCAACCGGCTAGAGAATTCTGGGAGTTGAAGTCCACACGTCTTCAAGCCGTGGCACTTAAATGCCTCCTCCGTGTGATTGAGAAATGTCTTCCCATTGGGGGTCTGGGGGTCTATTTCTCCTTCCTTTCCTCCTCAGTCCGAGCTGGGGGAATTTCATTCTCTTTCCAGCCAGCTCAGCCAAATTTTTGAGAATCTGATCATTTGGGCCACCGATCGGTCGTGGGCAGGGACCCTTGAAACGCTGAGGGTTAGTTAACAAATGCACTTTACCTTTTTTCTTAAATGCTAGTTTTGGTGGTGTTATTTTGATTTCTAGCCAGGTCTTCAAAATCCTCCCGATGGTGTTTTCCTGTTTTATTTTAGGGCTGTAGGATTTGGGAATAATGATGCTATTACTGTTTTTGACCTGATCAAATTGTTTCTGGCTGCATCAGTGCTGTTAATAACCACAAAACGGAATTAAAAAGGAACAAACGGATGGAAACTTTTGTCTTCTTGTTTTGTTTTGTTTTTTCTTGGATAAAATTCTTTTCTGTGGTCATCTTGTGTTACGCAAGTATTTCTTTTTGCCTCTTTGAAGGTTTTCTGTCTGGATCCTTGTGTGTTGGATGGTCACAACTGGGGAGGGAGGGGAAAAGAGACTTCCTGCCTTTCATTCTGCTCTGGTGAGCTGGCAAGACACCACAGTGCCTCTAGGCATGTGCAGAGGGTCGTTAATATTTCATAGCGTTTGATGTTTATTTGCATGTCTCTTTTTGGGGGGGACTTTAATATTGGTGTTTTTTTTTAATTTAATCTCAGTAATCCTGTGTGAGTCTTGTGAAAACAATGACATCGAAAATGGAAGTGAGTTTTTATTTTTCTTGAATTTCACAGGGCCTACAGAGTCTGGAGTCTGTAGGCTTGTAAAACAGTTTTTCTAAAACACTTGAGCCTCCTGAACATGGAGGTTTTATTTTATTCATTTATTTAAAAAAAAAACAGTAGTTTTTAAGTTTCTTATTGAAAATGTGAGTTCTCAGTATTTAGCTATTTGTTTTAATTAATTTAAGTTTATTTAATTCGTATCCCACCTTTATTATCTCGCTGGCTGCGGATGATAGAGGTTGCATTCCCTCGCGCCGGGCCACCAAGGTCCGTAATGAAAGTCAGACCAGGCCTTTAATTAAAAACAAAACGTTTAATGTTTGAACTGGTGCTTTGATCATCATCAACCAACAAATCAAATCTGAATAAAGGGAACATCTGGTTTCACTATTTCCAGGAATGTGCATGCTGGAAATTAAAAGGGTAAATATGTGAATTTTCAGGACTTTTTCACTTCACTAGATTTCTATTGGATTGAATCAAAAGTTTCAGGTTTTTAATCCAGCATATATCAATTTGTGTTAAACTGAAGCTTATTTTCTTTTGGGCCACCTGAATAACTTCGTTTAACTCTTTTAGCTGCAAAAACTATAAACACGGCCTAGAAGAGGCAGATCCAAGGAGAAACATGTATGAATATATATGTATAAGGGAATTCAAAATATATCTGGACACATGGTAGAAACAATGTGAAATGAATGAGAACAGAACATTCACACTAGACGATATCAATTGCACCTCTATTTCTGGCACAAGAGAAATGCATCCTGTTTTTATTGCTCTTCAGTGAAATGGTGTATTTGATTTATTGTACTGATGTAGGCTGGAAGAGAAGGAAAACAATTTTTTTTACAAACTTCTAATATAATCTGAACATGTGTCAACAGATGTTAATATTTGCCATTTTGCTACTTTGTAATTGGAACTATATTAGCGTCTGTGGTTGAATAGCTTTCCCAAAAAATATTTTGTGTGCCTTTATCAGTATTTGACCTTGGAGAGGTCGTTTCGATTTTGGAGTAATTGGACTAATCCTCTGTGATAATTAAGTGAGCCACGAGGACTGACTAATTATTTGAAAGTTGTTTTAGATTTTGCCATAAGAATTTAACACATTAGCCGTGAAAATTGTGCTAGGTAAATGGAACATTTAACAAGTTAAACAAAAAACTAAGTCTTCATGCTGGTTCATCCAAGCCGGGATAAATAAGCAACATGGCGACTGCTTTGGGGAGAAGGTTACAGTTTATTGAAGAAGCAGAAAGATGGTCCTTGCAAGGAAGAGCAGAGAGGAAAGAGAAGTTGAGCACATGGGCAGTAGGTTTTTATACCCCCTCTAGCCTTTTGGAATAGTTTCCCCTTCCTGTGGTATGAACCTTGAGGCTATTTCTGAGTGTTTTTCTAGGCCTTGATATCTCTGGTTTAATCCTAGTATCATATCCTTCTTCCCAGGTGATGGAGCTAATGACTCCTAGAGTTTGGGTGGGGCAAGCATATCTTCTCTTTGGCTTCAGCTTCCTGATGGTTCCACATCTGCATTCGTTTGGGGCTAGCTCTGGCTTGGGGCAGAGAGATAGATTTGGGGCCAGGTTTGGTGTTTTTTAAAAAAAGTCCTTTTGAGGAAAAATATATTTTTCTGCCCTTTTAATATTTCCTTCTCTGGGCTAACTTCCTTCACTAGCAAGCGAAGGCCACTGATGTATAGGTTCTTCAAAACGCCTTAGCAGGGGTTCTCAACCTTGGCAACTTTAAGACTTGTGGACTTCAACTCCCAGAATTCCTCGGCCAGCTTAAAGCCATTAAGAATGATTATTGTCTAGACTGTTTCTCAACCTTGACCATTTTAAGGCATGTTGCCAAGGTTGAGAACCCCTGCCTTAGGATGAGATGAACCTTCTAGACAGTGTTTCTCAACCTTGACCATTTTAAGGCAGGTGGACTTCAACTCCCAGAACTCCACAGCCAGCATTGCTGGCTGGAATTCTGGGAGTTGAAGTCCACCTGCCTTAAAACGGTCAAGGTTGAAAAACACTGCGTCTAGACAATAATCACTCTTAATGGCTTTATATAGAGACATGCAATATCTTGGTGCTTAGTAATGCAGATCCAAAAACTTGAGGAACCACATGTGAGGTGAGCGAGAGGGGGAGCTAGATACGAATCCTCCCCAAACGCCGGCGAGGGCGCGGTCCCTTTAAGAGCAAACCGCCTCAGTTCCGGGTGACGCAGGTTGCTGGGTGACGACGGCGGAGCGTGGCCAATGGGCAGGCGTTCGGAAGCTTGGCTTTGCTACATAGGAGGCAACGGACGCGGGAGGGAATGAAGTGCGTAAAGCGGCGCTCTTGTCTTTTCGGGGGGGGGGGCTGAGGCGCCAGGGCAGCTTTCCCCAGGCTGGGGCCGATGGGAGTTGTGGTGCCTCGCCTCCGCTCAGAAGGAAATGGAAATAAGGGGGGAGGGGGCGTTTTCCCCTCCCTGGGGGGCTGGGGGGGGCCGGAGGCTGAATTTGGGGAGGGGGTGTTAGTGGAGGACGCCCCTGGAGCCCTCTTGGGCAGAGGGAGGCAACCTGGGCTCTTTTATGACTCATGGACTTCAACTCCCAGAATTCCCGAGTCAGCATAGCCTCTCCCTGTCCCTTCAGCATAGCTGACTCGGGAATTCTGGGAGTTGAAGTCCATGAGTCATAAAAGAGCCGAGGTTGCCTCCCGCTGCTCTTGGGGATGGAGGCTGATCTTGAGTCGCTGGCAAAACAAAAATAAACTCAATCAGGACTTGAACCCTCCTCCCCCCCTCCCCCAAATCCTGGCATGGGACTTGGAGTCCCTAAAAGCTGAGCCCCAGACAGTGCCTGACCTTAAGTCTGGCCTGTGGGAGGGTGGGAAAGGCTACCTCTGGGCACGTGCAGAGTTCCTCCGCAACCCCTCTCTAAGAGCCACCAGGCGGGCTTTCCAGGCCGAAAGCATCCCCTTGGGGTGATGATACTCAGATATTGACTCCCCAGCTCTCCACGCCTGGCCAGCTCAGCTCCAGCAGCACAGCCGTCCGTGGTTCCTCCCCCCCCCTCCGAGATGGACCTTCAGCAGCTCCGCCACTTAAACCAGGATCTCCTGCGAAGGTTGAAAGCCAACCAAGAAGACTTCAGGAAACGCCTTCCCTTCGGGCTGGCCGCCACGTCGGGGGACCCCGAGCACAAGCAGGCGCTCCGTTCCAGGAACGGGGTAGGTTGGATAGGTGTTCAAGGTTGACGCATCTACATCTAAAATTCCCGGGGGCGTCCAGTTTTGATCCAGCAACTGTCGGGGGTCCCTCTGGAACTCTCCACAGTAGTTTAAAATCCAATTCTGCCTCTGCCAGGTGGCCTAGGGACCCAGTAGGGGAGCTTCAGGCTGGAGCTGCCTGACTAATCTCGGCCTTATTAGGAACTGCTTCCATCCTGCAACAATACCTGTAATACCATCAGACGTCCACATCTGCCTATCCCAGGTCCTGGGGAAGGACTCGATAGGTAGACAAAAAGGCCAAATCCAGTCTGAACATCTGGCTGACTGCGATGATCCATAATAATAATAATAATGTTGGAAGGGACCTTGGAGGTCATCTAATCCAATCCCCTGCTCAGGCAGGAAACCCTATACCATTTCAGACAAATGGTTGCCCAATCTCTTCATTAAAACTTCCAGGGGTGGAGCATTCACCGCTTCTGGAGGCAGGTGGTTCCACTGGTTAATTGTTCTCACTGTCAGGAAATTCCTCCTTAGTTCCAGGTTGCTTCTCTCCTTGGTTAGTTTCCATCCGTTGCTTCTTGTTCTGCCTTCAGGCGCTTTGGAGAATAGCTTGACTCCCTCTTCTTTGGGGCAGCCCCTGAGATATTGGAACACTGCTATCACGTCACCCCTCGTCCTTTTATCTTCTTTGTTATGATAGATGGTTTTAATGGTTTTTTTTATGTTTTTATGCTGCCAGCCACTCAGAGTTCATTCAACATGAGATAGGTGGTGAATAAATTTCATAATAAAGAAAAATAAATAAACTTTGTGTTGGCCTGTTCTCACCATATCTAGCGTTTTAAAAATGAATAAAACAGGGCTTTTTTTAAACCATCAAATTACATAGACTGCTTCTGAATATATAGTTAAGTGTCTTTTAATAATAGCAGTGGATCATTTTGCCATCCTGGAGCATGCAACTCCTACTTTTTTTCCTGGGTTTTTTTTTTTTTGTTTGTTCTTTGACATAATCTTTCCTGGCACCATGTTTACATCTGGAGATGCTTTGATCCGGATCCTGAAGGAGACAGAGACTTTGCTTGTGCAGCCAAATAAAAATTCTGTAGATTGGAGGACCTATTTTTGCTTCCCCAAAATGGGCAATCTATCACAACAATCAGACCTGCCTTGTGCTGCAAAGTGTTATGAGACTTTTCTGCAAGGCTGGATGTTGTTAAAACAAAAACGAGAGAAACAGGAGATTAAAAAAAAAAAAAGTCAGATAAGAGGGTAGTGCAATTTCAGACAAGTTAAAAAATGTAGCCCTAACCAGTTTATAGAGGAGTTGTGTATGTGTACACCAGGGGTCTTCAAACTCGGCCCTTCGATGACTGATGGACTTCAGCTCCCAGAATTCCTCAGCCAGGCACCCCTGGTGTACACTTTTGAGAGCAGGCAACAGGTTTTCATTTTTTAATATGTGCCAAGGTGCCCACAGTAAAAAAATGAGAATAAAGGTTATCTTATCTAACAGGGATTCCTGCAGTATTTTTTCCCCTTATTGTCCTTGACTGAGTTTCCAGGTTGTATGCACCCTGGGGCAGCAACCTGCCACGTCTTGCTAATTGTGCTGTGTGACCCTCACGGCAGCACAACTGTTTTTATGGCTGTCTTCCCTTCCAGATTCAGCCGGAGTTTCATCCCGACGTGGAGGAGGCCACCCTGAACGTTTCAGAGGAAGGGAATTCCCAACTGGGCGTGGACTCTCAAGGCACCAGGAGGCAGAGCGAGAGACGGAAAGAGGGGTGCTCCCCTAGCTGGGGGCTGCCCTGTTCCCCCTGCACGGCCGTCGTGCCGTTTGGCGAGGCTGCCAATGCAAACGGTGAAACAGCCAAGGAAGAGGCCCCCCAAAAGTTAGCCCCTGCTGCCTGCCCCGAGGCGAAGGAGGGAACGGGCCCCCGAGAGGAGCTGACCCAAAACCCATCAGCAGGAGGGGAGAGGAGGCAGGGGACCTCAGCTCGGATGCCGCAGAGCCCCAAGTCCATTTTGCTTACGCCGGGGAGCAAGCATGGCAGGGCAAGGAAGAAGGTGAGTGCTGAAAAACATGGCAGGAGCAGACCCTGAGCAAAAGAAACTGCATCTGATTGGCGAGCAGATGTGATCTCTGGTCCCTGCAAAACAGCTGGAAAGCTGGCAGGGGGGTGATACGGATCTAAGACGGGGAGAGTAGCAATAGCAGTAGCCCTTAGACTTATATACCACTTTACAGTGCTTTGCAGCCCTCTCTAAGCCATTGACAGAGTCGGCCTATTGCCCCCCAACAATCGGGGTCTTCATTTTACCCACCTCGGAAGGATGGATGAGTCAACCTTGAGCCAGTCAGGATTGAACTGCTGGCAGTGGGTAGAGTTTGCCTGCAATACTGCATTGTAACACTGCACCACCATGGCTTCCTTCCTTCCTTCTCCTTATTTCCCTTCCTTCTCATTGTCCCTTCCTTCCTTCCTTCCTTCCTTCCTTCCTTCCTTCCTTCCTTCCTTCCTTCCTTCCTTCCTTCCTTCCTTCCTTCCTTCCCAAGCAGTAAAGCTTATATACCACTTCACAGTGCTTTACAGACCCCTCTAAGTGGTTTACGGAGTCAGCCTGTTAACCCCCCAACAATCTGGGTCCTCATTTTACTGACCTCAGAAGGATGGAAGGCTGAGTCGACCTTGAACCGGTGAGACTCGAACTGCAGGCAGCCAGGAGTCTGCAGAAGTAGCCTGCAGTTCTGCATCCTAATTATATATATATATATATAAAATTATTTTTTTATAATCACAAATGCTTAATACTTTATCAGCAACATATTGTCTGGCTTCCTTCGATTTTCTAGCCATTGATAAAAGGTATCCCATGTTCTAAAATATACTGAACCTTCTTTCTCTTTCATTTTCAATGTCAATCTGTCCATTTCTGCACAGTCTAAAAAATTCTTTTAATTAACTCTTCCTCCATTGGTAAATCTTCATTTTTCCAACGTTGGGCGAATACAATTCTTGCCGCAGTTAATACATGTAAAATTAGATATATGCACTCTTTTCTCATTATTTCCTACTGTTAGGCCTAACAAACACAATTCTGGCTTAACATCTGTATGTTTTTTTAGTCATTTTCTCTAACCCTATGTGTATTCTTGATCAGAATCTTTGGGCTTTGGGGCAGGTTCACCAAAGATGGTAACAAGTGCCGGGTTTCGAACCTTAGCTGACTTTTAGAAGAAGGGCGAGGCTCTGCCGGTTTTCAGGCAAGACTTGACAGGCGATGTTGGGCATTTCCGGGGCATGTCCTGTCCCTGGCATCAATGAGGCACCCTTTCTCTTTCCAGAAGGAAGCTGGGCATGTGACGTTTGTCTCCGACATGGAGGAGTATTTGATCCCAGAGGACAGCATGTCAGCGCAGCCGTTCCTGGGCTACGACTGGATCGCAGGTGGGAGGAGGCTGTGGGCCTAAACAGAGCCTCCATGCTCAGGTGCAGTGTCTCTGCACACTGGGGTGGAGAGCATTAGCAAATCCAAGTGACTAGCCTCTTTTTAAAAATCTCCAGTGATGGAGCACCCATGATTTCTGGGGGCCAGCTGTTCCACTGGTGGATTGTCCTCACTGTCGGGAAGTTTCTCCTTAAATCCAGGTTGCTTCTCTCCTTGATCAGTTTCCAACCATTGTCTCTCGTCCTGCCCTCTGGGTGCTCTGGTGAACAACGTGACCCCCTCTTCCTTGTGGCAGCCCCTCAGATACTGGAACTCTGCTATCATGTCTCCCCTGTTTCTTCTCGTCTTTAGACTAGCCAGACCCAAATCCTGCAGCCGTTCTTCATATGTTTTGGTCTCCAGGCCTTGGATCATCTTAGTTGCTCTTCTCTGAATTTTTTCCAAACTCTCAACATCTTTTTTTGTGGTAGGGTGACCAAAATTGGCTGCAGTATTCCAAGTGTGGCTCTTACTAAGGCTTTGTAAAGCGGTACTAGTGTTTTACTGTAGCCCCCCCCCATCATGCTGGGTCCTTTGCCCCTCTCCCATCCTCCTAGCCAGACAGAACCAACCTTCTAATCACATCTGGCAGATTCTGCTCTTATTTGCCAAGAAAAGGAGGGACAGATCCTCCCTCCCCTTGGTTGCCTATTGGTCTCCGAGCGCAATTCAAGGTGTTGGTTATCACCTATAAAGCCCTTCATGGCATGGGACCAGGATACTTATGGGACCGCCTTCTGCCACATACTTCCCTACGACCGGTGAGAACGCACAGGGTTGGCCTCCTCCGGGTTCCGTCAGCGAAACAATGTCGTCTGGCGGGCCCTAGGGGGAGGGCCTTCTCTGTTGTGGCGCCCACCCTCTGGAACCAACTACCTCCTGAAGTCCGCGTTTCTCCCACTCTCCTGGTCTTCCGGAAAAACCTAAAAACTCATCTTTGCCGGCAGGCCTGGGGATGATTGTGGACTGTTGTGTGAATGTTGAATGTGTGTGGGGTTTCTCTTTTTTAAATATTTTTTTGTTTGGATTCAGATTATGATCTGCTGTTTTATATGTATGTTGTAAGCCGCTCCGAGTCTTTGGAGAGGAGCGGCATATAAATCCAACAAATAAATAAATAGTTTACCTGTGTATTCCGAGGGCTTGACAATGAGCTTCTGATCCTGCCGTTTTCGCTCTTGGGTGTTTCACCTGCTCTCTGGGACCCTCACTCTCTAGGGCTGCTGGAGACGGATGCGTCCCTGTCTGAAAAACCCGAGGAATATTTTGCTGAGCTGCAAAACTTCCGCCAGGTGAACAAGGAGGCTTGCATCCGCGACCACGACTTCGAGTATGATCTGGCTGGGGGGGGGAGGAGGGGGAGAGGGGGGCTGAAAAAAGGGGTAGACGTGGGAGCTCAAACCCCCAAGTGCCATTTTTAAAGCCTAAGTTCACACAACATGCTTACATCAGATAGTTAACCTTCACCAGCGGCTCATTCACATGAGAAATTAAGCTTTGGGTTGTTATTTTAAAACTGCCTTTGCTGTGGGTTTCCACAAAATGAACCTGTTTGAGAATCAGAATCAGAATAGAGCTGGAAGGGACCTTGGAGGTCTTCTAGTCCAGCCCCCTGCTCAAGCAGGAGATCCTATTCCATTCCAAACAAGTGGCTTTCCAGTCTCTCCTTAAAAACCTCCAGGGATGGAGCACCCACAACGTCTGGTGGCAAGTTGTTCCGCTGGTTAATTGTCCTCCCTATTAGGAAGTTTCTCCTTAATTCCAGGTTGCTTCTTTCCTTCATCCGGGTCCGGCAAGGGGTTAGGGCTAACTCAGCCTCCAAACCAAAGAGTGGGAAGAGGTATTTAGAGGTCATCCAGCCCAACCCACTGTAATACACAACGTTCCCCTGCCTTGGTTAGTTGGGTGCCAGCGCATAATTCCTTTCTCAGGCTGTAAATCTGGGTTTTTCCTTCTTTACAGGCTGAAGGACGTGAATTCTTCGGCACTGGATCGGGAGATGGAAATAGACGCAGCCTCCCACCAATGTACGTTCCGATGTTCCTGTAGCCAGTGCATTTTGGGGGTGGAAATTCAGCAGGAATTGTATGCCTGGGAATAGCAGCCCTAGCAGGAGCTAGACCAGGGGATCTCCAAACCTGGCCATTTTAAGACTTGTGGACTTCAACTCCCAGAGTTCCTCAGCCAGCATGGAATTCTGGGAGATGAAGTCCACAAGTTTTAAAAGTGGCCAAGGTTGGAGACAACCCCCCCCCCCAATCTAGAAGCATGGGGAAGGGCCCCAAAATCCCATTGAGGTTTCAAGCCACTCGTTACTTAGCCTCACCTTGCAGCCATGAGGGCTAGAAACTTGGCACCAGTTAAAACCTACAGCTATGTAAAGGGTCCTGTCGTAATTTTTCTGGCATGCCCTGCAGGTGTCTTCTGCTATCGGTTGAATAAACGCCTTTTTACGGTGCCAACGGATCCAGAATCAGCCTGCCCCGTTTGCAAAACCCCTCGAGCCGAAAAACCTCCTGAAACCCTGGTGGAGCCAGCTTTTGTCAGGTGAGTTTTTGCCCTGGTTATCGCTGTTAGGCAACCTCGGCTCTTTTGTGACTCACGGACTTCAACTCCCAGAATTCCTGAGCCAGCCACGCTGAGGGGAAAGGGAGAGCTTTCCAAGCTGAGCCATGCTGGCTCAGGAATTCTGGGAGTTGAAGTCCACAAGCAGGGGTCTTCAAACTTGGCCCTTTTATGACTCATGGACCGCAACTCCCAGAATTCCTCAGCAAACATGGCTCAGCTTGGAAACCTCTCCCTTTCCCCTCTGCATGGCTGGCTCAGGAATTCTGGGAGTTGAAGTCCACAAGCAGGGGTCTTCAAACTTGGCCCTTTTATGACTCATGGACCGCAACTCCCAGAATTCCTCAGCAAACATGGCTCAGCTTGGAAACCTCTCCCTTTCCCCTCTGCATGGCTGGCTCAGGAATTCTGGGAGTTGAAGTCCACGAGGCATAAAAGCGCCAAGGTGGCCTACCCCTGGTTTTGGTGGATCAGTTTCAATCTGAGTTGAGGGTGCGTTCGCCAACAACCGCAGCTGGCCCTGATTTTTGGCGTCCTTAAGGGAATCTGACTTTTCGCAAGCTCCCTGGGAAGGTCGCCGTGGCAACCCCGTGTCCCTGGTTCTGCCAAGTGTCCCAATTTTCATCACGTGACTAAAATGCTTAAATAAATTTGTGATATCCACCCAAGTCCAGGAATAAATAAATAAATTTCATGGACTTCAAATTAAACAATGGTAGAACTTCACAAGTTCCTAGAATAAAGGGAAGGGAAGGGAAGGGAAGGGAAGGAAAGGAAAGGAAAGGAAAGGAAAGGAAAGGAAAGGAAAGGAAAGGAAAGGAAAGGAAAGGAAAGGAAAGGAAAGGAAAGGAAAGGAAAGGAAAGGAAAGGAAAGGAAAGGAAAGGAAAGAAGGAAGGAAGATGAAGGAATGGGAGGGAGGGAGGGAGGGGTGAGAGGGAGGGAGGAAGGAAGGAACGAAGGAAGGAAGGAGAGAAAGGGAGGGAGGGAGGAAGGAAAGGAAGATGAAGGAATGGGAGGGAGAGAAGGAAGGAGGGGGGAGAAGGAGCTGCAATGGTCGTAAGCGAAGGACCGGCCCAACATTTCTGCTGTTAACTGAGGCGCTTGTTAAGTGAGTTTGGCCCCGTTTTACGACCTTTTTTGCCACAGTTGTTAAGTGAACCCCTGCAGTTGATCAGTGAGTAAGCCGGTCATGAAGCAAATCTGGCTTCTCCCATTGACTTTGCTGGTCAGAAGTCGCTAAAGGGGACCCCGGGATGCTGCGACCGTCCTAAATAGGAACCAGTTGCCAACTTCTGAATTTGGATCACGTGATCGTGGGGGAAGCGGCATAGAATGGTCATGTGTCCCTTTTATTTTATTTTATTTTTTTATTTTTAAACCAACAAAACACACACACACAGTATATACTCCTCCCCTTTTTTTAACAGCGATTCGTAACGGTAATCTTCTATTATTTACATTTCCCCCCCCCTTATTCTTCTTTAGAATATTTGTCCTTGTTGCCCTGTTGTTTCTTATTTGCATTTTTCTTCCTTCATACTATACTTCATTCTAAGAATAATACATATTATTATTATACATTATTATACACACATTTTCCACTTCTGACTTTTCCACATTTATTCTCCTCTATTATTTCTAGTCTCCCACCAGTCATACCACTTGTTCCATATTAAATAGTACTCTGTGTCTTCCTTTTCTTTTATCTCTTTTGTTATTTTGTCCATCTCAGCACAGTCCAGGGTTTTCCTTATCACTTCTTCCTCTGATGGTATATTCTCATTTTTTCAGAACTGTGCATATGCTATTCTTGCTGCCGTTGTTATATGTAAAATTAAGTACCCTATTTCTTTACTATATTTTCTGTTTAAAACACCCAGCAAGAAAATCTCTGGTTTCCCGTCTACGGGTTGGTCTATTATTTCTTCGATCCATCTTCTTATTGTAGTCCAGTATTTTTTCGCAACTGGGCATGCCCACCATAAATGGTAATATGTTCCATGTACTTTTTTACATTTCCAACATGTTGACGAATTGTTCTGGAACATCTTGGCAAGCTTTGCTGGTGGAAGATGCCATCTGTAAAACATCTTCAACTGGTTTTCCTTGAATGCCGCCAACATAGTCAATTTTATGTTTATTTCCCATATTTTTTCCCATTTCTCCAATTCTATATTATCTCCAAAAAATTTTGCCCATCTAATCATTGTGTCTTTGACAACCTCGTCTTCCATTTTATATCTCAATAGGAATTTGTATAAATTTCTAATTAATTTTATTTCTGTTCCATGTATAATTTTATCCAATTCTTGCGGCTCTTTTTGTATTTCATATAATTTTTTGTCCTCTGTATATTTAGATTGAATTTGTGTAAATGTCCACCAGTCAATCTCTCTGCCTATATCTTGTTCCAATTCTTGTTTTGTTTTCAGATTTCCCTGTTCATTTACTAATTCCTTGTATCTAATTATCTTATTTATATCCAGTAGGTTTGGGTATTTCAGAGCTTCTGTTGGTATAACCAAACTGGAATTCTTGTATAATGTTTTTATTTTATTTTTTCCCAAGTCTGTAGCAATGCATTCCTAACTATGTCTCTTTGAAAGTATCTGTGTATTTTATGTTTTTCGTCCCATAGGAACGCATGCCACCCTGCTTGCAAGTCATGTCCTTCTATTGTTAAAACTCTACTATTTTTCAAATCCATCCAATCTTTTAGCCAAGTTAAGCTTGATGCTTGGTAGTATATTTCCCACTCTGGTAACACCAATCCCCCTTTATCTTTCATATCTTGCAAGAGTTTTAATTTAACTCTGGGTTTTTTCCTTTGCCATATAAATTTAGTAACCAATTTATTTAATTCTTGAAAGAATGTTTTCCCTAATTTTATTGGAATAACTTGGAACAGAAATAATATTTTTGGCAATATATTCATTTTGACTGTAGCGGTCCTCCCTAAAAATGAAATTTGCAAATTTTCCCAATTTTCTAAATCTTTTTTTATCTGGTGTAATATTTTATCATAATTGTCCTCCTTAATTGAGGAACATTTCACTGTAAGCCACATCCCTAAATATTTTATTTTCTTGGTTATCCTTATCTTTGTTTTATCTTCCAGTTCACTTTCCTGTGCCTTTGTAAGATTTTTGGTTATTAATTTGGATTTATTCTTATTAATCTTGTCCGGCTACCTCACCAAATTCTTCTATTTTTTTAATCAATTTAAAGCCGGTTTCTAATGGATCTTCCAAAATAAATACCAAATCATCAGCAAAGGCCTGGACCTTATATTCTTCCTTCTTAATTTTTAAACCCTTTATTTCTTGGTCCTCTCTGATTTTTGTCAGGAGTATTTCTAATGATAAAATAAATAGAAGAGGGGAAAGTGGTCATCCTTGTCTTACTCCTTTGGTTATATCAATTTTTCCTGTCATTTCCTCATTTATAATTACCCTAGCTGTTTGTTTAGTATATATTTTCTCAACCATCTTTCCAAAATTTGTCCCAAAATCCATATAGTACAATTGTGTTATAATAAAATTTCAGTTCAGATTATCAAATGCCTTCTGGGCATCAAGAAAAACCAGTGTAGCTTGTCTTTCCAAATGGACTTCGTAAAATTCTAAAGTGTTCATTATTATCCTCCTATTATTTTTTATTTGTCGTCCTGGTAGAAATCCATTTTGATCTGGGTGGATGTAGTTATTCAAAAAACTTTTTATCCTTTCTGCTATTACCGTATTGTTGTAAATGTCTTATTTATTTATTTATTTATTTATTTATTTGTTTGTTTGTTTATTTGTTTATTTGTTTATTTATTTATTGGATTTATATGCCGCCCTTCTCCTAGGACCCAGGGCGGCTTACAGACAATACAATAAAATTAGAACAGTAAAATTAATCACATTCATACAACATACAAGCACAGTCAGCTCACATTTGCTGATGGAGGGACATTTCTAGGCCCGGGGCAGAGCACAGCTCATACGCCCCAAGCCTGTCGGCATAAATGGGTCTTTAACAATTTCCAGAAAGCTAGGAGGGAGGAGGCAGTACGAACCTCGGAGGGAAGCTGGTTCCAGAGGGCTGGGGCAGCAACGGAGAAGGCCCTAGCCCTAGGTCCCGCCAGACGACATTGTCTAACAGACGGGACCCGTAGGAGGCCAACCCTATGTGCCCTGACCGGTCGCTGGGATTCATGAGGCAGAAGACGGTCCCGCAAGTATCCTGGTCCATTGCCATAAAGGGCTTTATAGGTCATAACCAACACTTTGAATTGTGTTCGGAGACCAATTGGCAGCCAGTGCAGCTCACGGAGGGCTGGAGTGATATGAGCATGTCTTGGGAGACCCAAGACAGCCCGTGCGGACGCATTCTGGACTACCTGCAGTCTCCGGACATTCTTCAAAGGTTGCCCCATGTAGAGAGCATTACAGTAGTCGAATCTCGAGGTGACAAGGGCATGGGTGACCGTGAGGAGTGACTCCCGGTCCAAATAGGGCCGCAACTGGCGCACCAGGCAAACCTGGGCGAATGCTCCCCTCGCCACAGCCAAAAGATGATGTTCCAAACTTAGCTGTGGATCGAGGAGGACACCCAAGTTGCGAACCCTCTCCGAGGGGGACAAAATGTCTCTCCCCAGGGTAATGGACGGACAGTTGAAATTGTCCTTGGGAGGCAGAGCCCACAGCCACTCCGTCTTGTCGGGATTGAGTCTGAGCCTGTTGGCACCCATCCAGACCTCAACAGCCTCCAGGCACCGGTTCATCACTTCCACTGCTTCGCTGTAGTGACGTGGGGTAGAGATGTAAAGCTGAGTGTCATCAGCATATTGATGATAACTCACCCCGTGTCGACAGATGATCTCACCCAACGGCTTCATGTATTCAGTAAAGAAATCAGTCTATAATTTTGAATTCGTTGTAGGTCTGAGGCTTCCTTAGGAATGAGGGTGATGATTGCTTCAGTTGTCGGTATCTTCGCCTTCTCCGGCACCTCATTGTAAATCTCCAACATTATCCATTGTAGTATGTGTCACTTTTCTCAGTGGCGCTGTGGCTTTGAACGATCACTAAATGAACTGTGGTAAATTGAGGATTAACCATGATCCTCTTTCTCCCTCATTCTCTCTTTTCTTACGGCCAGGAAAGGGGACATCAGCCAAAGCTCCCCGTACTTTGGGGAAACAGAAATCCTGTTTTGTTTCTTCATTTCCCATTCAAGACAGCAAAAGGTTTTACCGGCAGAGGTGGGCAGCTCCCAGTTCTGCCCCTTCTGTTCCAGAGAATTTCTTCCTGGAGATTTTCCCTAAATCATTTTTTTTAAAAAAAGCAATGTAGTAATCTAACTTTGCTGCAATCCATTGATTTGCCTTTCGGTTTATAATCTCTTACGGTGGCATATTTTTGCTCCATTTTGTTTTGCTTTAATTTAGAAACAGGTGGTTTCACCCAGTCTCTTTATAAACATATTTTTTTTATACCTTCACCTGCTCCTTTTAGATGTTCTGATGTTGTGGGGGTATATTTTGCAGAGTCAGCTTCCCAAGAGCTACCTTCCTCCCCGTATATAAACACAAAATCCATCGACGGAAAAGCTACGAAATGGAGGACAATTTGGCCCTGCCCTCGGTGAGTTTCAAGGGAGGAAGAAAGGGAAAGACAGAATTGTGCTTGGGGAGGGAGAAAATTGACAACGATTCCAGCATCTCTTCTAAAATGCTAGAATTCAAGGTTAGCATTAAATATCAGATAGATAGATAGATAGATAGATAGATAGATAGATAGATAGATAGATAGATAGATAGACAGACAGACAGACAGACAGACAGACAGACAGACAGACAGACAGATATGAGAGGTGTGTGTGAGAGAGACAGACAGACAGACAGACATGAGAGAGGTGTGAGAGATAGATAGACAGACAGATATGAGAGGTGTGAGATAGATGGATGGATGGATGGATGGATGGATGGATGGATGGATGGATGGATGGATGGATGGATGGATATATGGATATGGATGGGTAGATGGATATGGATGGGTAGATGTGGATGGATAGAAAGAGACAGGTAGATAGGGATGGATAGATAGGTTAGGTAGGTGGATGGATGGATGGATGGATATGGATATATGGATGTGGATGTGGATGGATAGAAAGACAGACAGACAGATAGATAGGGATGGATAGATATGGATAGATAGATGGATAGGTAGATAGATAGATAGATAGATAGATAGATAGATAGATAGATAGATAGATAGATAGATAGATAGATAGATAGATAGATGGATGGATGGATGGATGGATGGATGGATGGATGGATGGATGGATGGATATATGGATATGGATGGGTAGATGTGGATGGATAGAAAGACAGACAGACAGGTAGATAGGGATGGATAGATAGGTTAGGTAGGTAGGTGGATGGATGGATGGATATGGATATGTGGATGTGGATGTGGATGGATAGAAAGACAGACAGACAGATAGATAGGGATGGATAGATATGGATAGATAGGTAGATAGATAGATTAGATAGATAGATAGATTAGATAGATACGGATGGATAGATATGGATGGATGGATAGAGAGAGAGATGGATGGATAGATATGGATGGATGGACAGACAGACAAATAGATAGATAGACAAATAGATAGACAAATAGATAATTATATAGATATAGACAGACAGACAGACATAAAAACAGTGTTTACCTGGAAGGCAGATGGCCCTGCCTTTCCAAAAGAAAAGATGTCAGGAAAAAAAGCAGTATCTCATTGTGTATAAGACGCTGCTCCTGTTTCAAAAGTAAATCAATGGGGAAAAAAATACCTTTGACTTAAGTAAACACTTAAGGCCGCTTCGTACTTTGGATTTGGCTATAAAAGTTGAGGACTGCCCTGCAATCATGGAAAAGGAACTTTGGCAGTTTCAAGCACTATTTTTTTCCTCCCCTTCGGTGGAATTTGAGTGCTTGTAAATTGACAGGGCCTGCAAAGACAGCCTGCCTGGTATATTGGCTTAAACCTGGGAACTCTTGCCGTCAGTTAGCAGCAAGGGACATCAAGCTGGGGGGGGCTTTTAAAAAGGGGGATATATAAGAGACAGAAAGTCCAGGAGGCAAGTGGACTTTCTTGTTTTTCCTTTGAAGGCGTTTCACTTCTCCTCCAAGAAGCTTCTTCAGCTCTGACCGGATGGTGGAGAGTGGAAGGATTTATACTCCTTGCAGGCCGCTGGTCATCATCCTTCCATTCCCCACCATTCCATCCAGTCAGAGCTGAAGAAGATTCTTGGATGAGAAGCGAAACGTCTTCAAAGGAAAAAAAAGCCCAGTTGCCTTCTGAAAAAGCCCCTTTGGGACACCCGTGGCCTGGACGACTGAGAATCTCCATATACAACACTCGGCAAAAACGCTGAGGCGGTCTCTACCTTTGTTCCCACAGCACTGCCTGGCTGGTTGGGAGAACCCCATCCGAGTGTCCAGCCCCATCGTCAGCAGCCTAGATCTACATTCATCTCTGGATTCTCAGCGTCCATATTCGGTAAACAGAAAGAACTGTCTGTCTGGGAACATCCACTCTTCAGGGATCTCCAAACTTGTCAACTTGGGGCTGGCTGAGGAATTTTGGGGGTTGAAGTCCACAAGTCTTAAAGTTGACAAGTTTGAAGACCCCTGCTATAGGGAGTCCTTCACTTATGACTACAGTTGAGCCCAAATGTTCTGTTGCTAAATAAGACAGTTCTTCAATGGGTTTTGCTGCATTTTGCGATCTTTCTAGCCCCAGATGTTAAGTGAAGCACTGCAGTTGGTCACCACGGTGTAAAAAAAGATGTTGAGATTCTAGAAAGCAACAAAGATGATCAGGGGGCTGGAGGCTAAAACATATAAGGAACGGTTGCTGGAATTGGGTATGTCTAGTTTAATGAATTGAACTCTGGTGCTGGAGAAGACTCCTGTGAGTCCCCTGGACTGCAAGGCATTCAAACCAGTCAGTCTTAGAAGAGATCAACCCTGACTGCTCTTTAGAAGGCCAGATCCTGAAGTTGAAACTCAAGGACTTTGGCCACCTAATGAGAAGGAAGGACTCCCTGGAGAAGAGCCTGATGCTGGGAAAGATGGAGGGCAAGAGAAGAAGGGGACGACAGAGAATGAGGTGGCTGGATGGAGTCACTGAGGCAGTAGGAGTGAGCTTAAATGGACTCCAGAAGATGGTAGAGGACAGGAAGGCCTGGAGGAACATGGTCCATGGGGTTGCGATGGGTCGGACACGACTTCGCAACTAACAACAACAACAGTTTAACGAAGAGAAGGATCAGGGGTGACATGATAGCAGTCTTCCAGTATCTCAGGGGCTACCCCAAAGAAGAGGGAGTCAAGCTATTCTCCAAAGCACCTGAAGGCAGGACAAGAAGCAACGGGTGGAAACTAACCAAGGAGAGAAGCAACCTGGAACTAAGGAGAAACTTCCTGACAGTTAGAACAATTAACCAGTGGAACTACCTGCCTCCAGAAGCGGTCAATGCTCCAACACTGGAAGTTTTTAAGAAGAGACTGGACAGCCCTTTGTCTGAAATGGTGTAGGGCAGCGGTAGGCAACCTTGGCTCTTTTATGACTCATGGACTTCAACTCCCAGAATTCCTGAGCCAGCCTGGCTCAGCTTGGAGACCTCTCCCTTTCCCCTCAGCGTGGCTGGCTCAGGAATTCTGGGAGTTGAAGAACACGAGTCATAAAAGAGCCAAGGTTGCCTACCCCTGGTGTAGGGTTTCCTGCCTGAGCAAGGGGTTGGACTAGATGACCTCCAAGGTCCCTTCCAACTTTATTATTATTATTATTAGTTATTAAGGTAGTAACCCAGTTGTTAAGTGAATCTAGCTTTCCCCGTTTATTTAGCTTGTTGGAAAGGGGGATCATGTGACCCCAGGACACGGCAACCGTCATAAATATGCGGCAGTTGTCAAACGTCTGAATTTTGATCACATGACCATCGAGATGCTGCAACCGTCATAAATGTGAATAACGGTCAGTGCCGTTGTAAGTTCAAA
The DNA here is from genome assembly GCA_034064705.1 of Bothrops alternatus. NCBI lineage: Eukaryota > Metazoa > Chordata > Lepidosauria > Squamata > Viperidae > Bothrops > Bothrops alternatus. The sequence continues at coordinate 387,195 of JARGCV010000226.1, read as the reverse complement.
TGGCCACTAAACAAACTGTTGTAAGATGAGGACTACCAGCACTAGCCAAACTGCTGTTGCGATGGTCTTGCTGGTCCGTGTGTGGCTGGCAAAGTAGGGATTATGGTATTAAAACAACGCTTAAATTCAGCTTTTGCCTGGGCCTGTTTTGTGGTCTGTTAAATGAGCAGAATTCATTTTTTAATGAAGGCATTTCGCAGTTAAAATAGAAATACAGTTGGTAGGAAGGGTATTTTCAAAGCAAATTGCCGTAGTGCCTCTATAACTGGGATCTCTAAATCTGTTTTTCAGAATTCTATCTCTCGGCTGGCAGGCAGGACGAGGACGGACGAACTGCTTGACCGCTCTCGAGTGGTGGAATTCGAACTTGGCAGCGCCCCTCGGAAGCAGGCTTACCGAAAGCCCCCACGCCACAAAGCCGTTTTCCATTAAAACCACATCCAATTTGTACCGATGACACTGCCTCTTTTTGCTCAGAACAGCTGAGGTTTTGTGTGAATGCCCCACAGTCAGTGGTAGGCTTAGTAAATTGTTTAGTTCAGGAATAGCAGGGTGAGTCATTTATTTGGATTTTTTTTAAAAAAAAAATCTACCTTTTATTTATTTTTTAATTGTCTTTTAGTCCATGTGGCTTATGAAAACACACATCCATAAGCACCTCTGTGGGAGAGAAAAACAACAGGTTAAAAACTGTAGGCCTGTTTGATAGAGGGGAAGGTTGACATGTGCTGCATGCCTTTTTTTTTTAGAAAATTAAAACTGAAATATTTTTTAAAAAAGAATAAATATTATTTTAAAGGCTGTGTCTTGAGAAGCGGTAGGCATCTTCTAGGGAGGCATATCAACGCAGAGAACCAGATTATAAAAATGTATTTAAAAAATCAGGAAAGAACTAATATGGATATTTAATGTCTTGGAAAGGAATAAAACCATTTTTTGGACTCAGAGATAAGCGATTTGTGGAGTCAGCGCCCACAAATAAACCGCTTTTGATAACTGTCCAGGACAGAGGGTTCCAAAGATGCTCTGGCTGTTTGCAGTTGTTGACTGGCTCCTTCCTTGTTGCCACGGTGATGCGTACGCAGCATCCTTTCCTCTGTGGTCCAGAATCGGACATTGTTGGCTGAGACAAAATGAAGATACTGACTTTTTTCGGTTCATTTTTCTGGCCTCTCCAATATGTCAGAGGTGCTAGCCTCGCACCAGCTCTTGGTAAAGGATCACAGTGTTTATAGCTTCCGTTCTAATCATTATTTCTACCTTGGGGAAGTCCAGGTGTGCCCCCTCAGTGTGTTGCAACTCACTTTTCCAGAGGAGAGAGTGTGGTGATGCTTCTAGCCGTTGGCAGCCTTTCTGTAGACGAGCATTTCTTTCTGTTCGTTCCCAGGGCCGGCCAGAATGCTGTAATGCTGATTTCCCATGTGATAACTGAATAATAGAATTGGAAGGGACCTTGGAGGTCATCTAGTCCAACCCCCTGCTCAGGCAGGAAACCCTATACCATGTCAGACAAATGGCTGTCCAATCTCTTCTTAAAACCCTCTAATGTTGGAGCACCCACAACATCTGGAGGCAGGTTGCTCCACTGGTTAATTGTTCTCACTGTCAGGAAGTTTCCTCCTTAGTTCTAGGTTGCTTCTCTCCTGGATTAGTTTCCATCCGTTGCTTCTTGTCCTGCCTTCAGGCGCTTTGGAGACTAGCTTGACTCCCTCTTCTTTGGGGCAGCCCCTCAAATATTGGAAAGCTGCTATCAAGTCACCCCTGGCCCTTTTCTTAATTACATTAGACATACTCAGTTTCTGCCACCGTTCTTCATACGAAGAAAGATGGAAGAGGAAAAAAAATGTACGTCTATTCGGTTCAGCTTCAGCTCCCACCTGTACGGGCTGCAGGTAGACTGCCCCTGAAATGGAGGCAACAGCAGACCTCCCCACCTTTTCAAAGCGACGTGCAGTGGAACTCATTATTTCCTTGATGGGGCTGCATTGGCAAGGCCTTCATTAATTCTGCTTGAATTAATCCATGCTTGATGGATCATCAAGATTCGTGAACCTCAAAACAGCTTGTCATGAAAACAAGCAGCACGCTCATCCAGGTAGAAAATTAAATTTAACCTCCACTTAATGTGCCCGAGGCTCATTCTTTGAATGCCTGGTGTTCTCAAATACCTTTGCTTTAAATAAATAATTGCATTTATTTTAAACGCATATCCTGTTTATGGTTAATGCTGCTTAAACAGTCCTTCCCCTCCCTTTTCACATACAGTACAAGCTTTGCCCGTTTTACTCTCACAACAGCCCTTTAAGGTAGATCAGGTGATTGAAGGAGGGGGGACAAGCCTCCCCTCCCCGCCAGGATCTTTCTGGCTCAGCGTGACCCTGGATGTTGCCCTTTTGTTTTTGACCGGTGGTTGCTAGACTCCTTGTTTTCTGCAATGTTTTCTCTTGCTGCTTGCAGGGGACCCCAACGTCCACTGGAACAGTTGGCAGCCCTGGGTGTGCATGTGCCAACTTCAGAAGCAGGCCCGCATACGGCACTTTGCCGTCTGGGGTGTCAACGTGTCGCTCGACCTGAAGACCGCGGAGTTTTGGCAGGAGAAACCCTGTTCCTTACACGACTGCAGCCTTTGCAGGTCAGAAGACTGCCCGGGCAGCGTGGCTGGATCCGGCCTCCTCTCTCGGTTTCAGAGCCTCTCTTCCCCCAGACCCCACGAAGTCAAGATCCCTCTTCCTCCCCATCTGGATTTCTCCTCCTACGACAGCCTCCCCATCATCGACGACAAAGACGGGGAGTAGGGGGACCTCGGACGCAGCAAAGCGGACTTAACCACACCGTGGTTCGTTTCCCACTGCACGCCTTCTTCCAAGGGGGCTGGATTGCAAAACCCATGCTCCTTTGCCACCTGCCGCAGGGCAGGGCAGGGCAGGCTGTTACAGACCCAGACCCCCTCCCCGCCCCCCAAATGGGAATGTTGTGTTTATTCTGTAAAGCAGGAGAGCTGGGCACCAATAAACACTCCAGTTTATTCTTAATCCTTAATCTTCCTTCGCCTTTATCTTCGGCTTCTGGGTCGGCCCTAAAAATTCAGAAGGACCCCAAACAGATTAAAAAAAAAATTAGGCTGTTCTCAATCATTTTCTGCATTTGGGTTTACTTTATTCCTCCGTTGAATAAACTTTGGAACACCCGGGCTGCATTTTTCTAGCTACCCCTAGCTGTTTTGAGGAAATTGCAGCACTTACCTTCCCATCTCCTTGCCTCAAATCTGAAGCAGCCCTTTGAGGTTTTGTTTGCCAATTGTAAATAAATGTTTGCTTTTTCCTTCGGAATTGCCTAGCAATGTTATCAGGCACAGTACAAAAAAAAAAAAAAACCAACCCTGTGGTGATTGGAGTTACTGATTAAATTTAATCTCCATTTGGTTCTAAAGAAAACAAACGCATCCATCCACCCACCCAGGGTGAGCAAGTTTTTTGTTGTTTTTTTGTTTGCTGAAGGGGTGGGACTTGCTGGGAGAGTTAAACAAAGCAATTACTCTGTTGCTAGGACAAAGCACTTTTATAAAAGGAGTTGTCAAATCCACAGATGCAGTCAAAGGCAGGCTGGGAGAGCTCCCCGTTTCTCCCTCTGCCGAATTCTGCAAAACATTTTCCATGGATAATTTGCAACTTGTGATTGAAGCCGGTAAAGCGACGGACCAATCTCAGATTTCTGGAGAGACATCCGGAACGGATGATGGTCCAAAAATTGAGGGCTGCTGCTCCATTCAAGAGGAAAAGTCTTGCAATAAAACTGTGAATCTAGAACTCAGAAATCCAGAAATGGAGACGTCAGCATCTTTGAGTCCTGTCGCTGTGATGGTGTCACCCCCGGCGCCTCTCCAGCAGTGCCCGTCCAGAGTCTCTTTTGGTGACACCACCTGCCTCATCTGTTTCAATCAATTCAGCCTTACCCGGCTGCCCAAAGTCCTGGCGTGCCAGCATGCCTTCTGCGCCACATGCCTGAAGATGATCTTGTGGCAAGAAGATCACGCCTGGATCATCAACTGTCCCCTCTGCCGAAAGGCCACAGTGGTAGCCGGGGGTCTCATCTGCAGCCTCAGCAACCTACAGCATGTCATGGAGCAGCTGGGGAGCACAGATCCAGATGCAGAGATCGCTGGCACCCCGGGCGCTGCCGGAATGTGGCACAGCCAGCAGCATCCTTCCCCTGAAATGCAATCTCAGGATTCCAGCGAGATCAACCAGGCTGCCGTCAAGAGACTCGCCCTGCTGCTTCTGCTTGTTTTGGTGCTGATTGCCTTCATCCTCCCCTTCACCAACGCTGGACTGCTGACGTGGTTCCTCTGCTTCATGATCGTTTTAGGCTGCATCATCTGCACCGTGCTTTGCTGGGATCCCAGTTGGACCTACCCAAGTGTTTTGCTGCCCTTCTGGGCAAAGAAGGTCAATCAAATGACCTGACTGACTTCTTCTAGCACGGGCCATGAGTCTCTTGGGCACTGGTGCTTGAGCACACAAGACCAAAAGGGTGGCTGAATGGATGTCAGGGGGGCTGGGTGGGTTCAGATGTGGCATTCACACGTGGAAATCTTGGCCGAGATGCATAGCTGTTTGTAGCATCTGGCTTCACATCCCGTTGGTCTGAAAATAGCAAACACCATCCTGATGCCTCCTTGAATAATGGGGTTTAATTTTGGAGGGTGCCTGAATAAATTCACACCCGATTTTATTCCTCCGTAATAAACCAAGGGTGGCTTCTGGCTTTAAAAAAAAATAAGTCAGAAAGTCAATGATTAATGAGTAACATCTAGATGGAAACTCCACCGTGGGATGCAGTCTATCTCCAAAGAGCTGGCTAACAACTGGGACAACTGTGGTCTCCATGTCTTCCTTAAAGGTGGCCCTTTAAGGGGATAAACATGTGAGTTTAGTTTATTGGGAAGTTAAGGGTAGTCTTGGTTTTCATTTAGCCGTTCTTGAAGTTTTCTTCAAGGGCTGCACAAGCATAAACATTTACAACAGAAAGCTCTAAATCCATTGTTAAACACACAAGGTGCTTAAAAAGATTGTTTTTTAAATTAGTATGCACGTTGTTGGTAAACTGGGAATTTAAATCAACGTCAGAGCGGCTTCCACACAAGTTGACTTAAACTTCTTCTGGAACATTTGATGGGGGATACAGATGGGTTGTTCTTATGTATAGTTTGTGGGGAGGTTTCCATTGTTTTCAGAAGCCAAGATTCGCTTTAGTAAGTGGAATGAGCACACTGAAGCAGCCCTGAAGTGAGGCTGTTGAAGCATCCAGTATTGCTGACATGTTTTATGTTTATGCTGTGAAGATTCAGATAAAGATAATTTTGCCTTGATGGCTTTTTGCTTTATTCTGTTTGCGCAGCTAAAGGCTAAAAAATTTGCATTTGCATTTATTATTATTTATTTATTTTATTATTTAAACTTATATGCCGCCCTTCTCCTAGGACCCAGGGCGGCTTACAATAACAATACAATAAAATTAATTACATTCATACAGCATACAACCACAGTCAACACACAGTCACTGATGGAGGGACATTCCTAGGCCTAGGGGCAGAGTGCAATTCACACGCCCCAAGCCTGTCGGCATAAATGTGTCTTCAACAATTTCCGGAAAACTAGGAGGGAGGACGCAGTACGAACCTCGGAGGGAAGCTGGTTCCAGAGGGCTGGGGCAGCAACAGAGAAGGCCCTAACCCTAGGCCCCGCCAGATGACACTGTCTAACAGACGGGACCCGTAGGAGGCCAACCCTATGTGCCCTAACCGGTCGCTGGGATTCATGAGGCAGAAGAGGGTCGCGCAAGTATCCTGGTCCATTGCCATAAAGGGCTTTATAGGTCATAACCAACACTTTGAATTGTGTTCGGAGACCAATTGGTAGCCAGTGCAGCTCACGGAGAGCTGGAGTGATATGAGCATGTCTTGAGAGACCCAAGATGGCTCGCGCGGCCGCATTCTGGACTACTTGCAGTCTCCAGACATTCTTCAAAGATTGCCCCATGTAGAGAGCATTACAGTAGTCGAATCTCGAGGTGACAAGGGCATGGGTGACTGTGAGGAGTGACTCCCGATCCAAATAGGGCCGCAACTGGTGCACCAGGTGAACCTGGGCGAATGCCCCCCTTGCCACAGCCGAAAAATGATGTTCTAGACTTAGCTGTGGATTGAGGAGGACACCCAAGTTGCGAACCCTCTCCGAGGGGGACAAAACTTCCCCTCCCAGGGTAATGGACGGACAGTTGGAATTGTCCTTGGGAGGCAGAGCCCATAGCCACTCCGTCTTGTCGGGATTGAGTCTGAGCCTGTTGGCACCCATCCAGAACTCAACAGCCTCCAGGCACCGGTTCATCACTTCCACTGCTTCGCTGTAATGACGCGGGGTAGAGATATAAAGCTGAGTATCATCAGCATATTGATGATAACTCACCCCGTGTCGACAGATGATCTCACCCAACGGCTTCATGTAGATGTTAAAAAGCAGAGGTGAGAGTTTAGTTTTTTAGTTTTAGTTTTATTAAATTTCTATACCGCCCCTCTCCCGTAGGACTCGGGCCGGTTTACAACCCAATAAAAACATATAACAATAAATATTTAAAAATAAGTTAAATTAAATTAATATTAATACAAGGCTGTACTAAAACGGACCCCTGAGGGACTCCACATGAAAGAGACCTCGGAGCCGATCTCTGACCTCCTGCAAACACCGACTGCGACCGGCCAGAGGGGTAGGAAGTGAACCACCGCAAGACGGTGCCCCGCACTCCAAGCCCCTCCAACCAGCGGAGAAGGATACCATGGTCGATGGTATCGAAAGCCGCTGAGAGGTCAAGAAGCACCAGGATAGTGGAATAACCTCTATCCCGGGCCCGCCAGAGATCATCGGTCAGCGCGACCAAAGCAGTTTCCGTGCTGTAACCGGACCTGAACCCAGACTGCTGAGGGCCCAGATAATCAGCTTCATTCAAGGATCGTTGGAGTTGGAGTGCCACCACCTTCTCAACAACCTTCCCTAAAAAGGGAAGGTTGGAGACTGGACGATAATTACATTATCAGTGTTCCAATGTCTAAGGGGTTGCCCCAAAGAAGAGGGAGTCAAGCTATTCTCCAAAGCACCTGAAGGCAGGACGAGAAGCAACCCAGAACTAAGGAGAAATTTCCTGACAGTTAGAACAATTAATCAGTGGAACAACCTGCCTCCAGAAGTTGTGAATGCTCCAACACTGGAAGTTTTAAAGAAGCATTTGTCTGAACTCATGTAGGGTTTCCTGCCTGATTAGGGGGTTGGACTAGATGACCTCCAAGGTCCCTTCCAACTGTTTATTCTATTCTATTCTATTCTACATTAAACTGCATTTACAGATTAATCACAGTTCAACTGAAGTTTTCCCACCTTTGTGATAGAAAAACGTTCATTTGCATTGAATTGCAATTATTTTTATAAAGATGCAAATCCGCAAAACTTAGACAGCGTGCCTTTAATCGCAGACTGATTGCTAGTCAGCTATTAATTTCCTTGACATGAAAATTTTCAGTTGCCAAACAGCAAATCCGTTGTTTTTTTTCCGGTCAGCTGCTTAGCCAAAACTTAATCTCTGCAGAGGTTTACTGCAAAGGAGAGCATCTAAATGCATCAGGAGCAGCCCTCGGTCGAGTACTGCCGCTGCAATTAGGATTTAAGGTCCTTGCATTTTAAAATCCCCTCCTTTTCCTTCCTTCCACCGATTAAACGCACGTTATTTGTGTTTTCAAAGCCACTTCCCTCTTCCTGTTGGAGTCGCTGCGAAACTTGCGTAGCCCTCCCACTTTCCGGCGGGTCTTACGCCTCACCTGTACGTAAGTCTGTCCGGGAATCGCTCTTTCGCGAAGCCGCCGGCGTTGGGTGGGGCCTAGGCGGCCTTTCGGAGCCTCGGACTGGAGTGAGCGGCGAGCCCGCTTGAGGCGGCCGGAAGGCTGGGCAGGCTCCGCGGCCCGATGCGGCCTTTCTCCGGCTTCAGGACGGGCTAGGTGGGTCTCGGGAGGGGGGGCGTGGATTTCTTTATAAATGGAAGATAAGGGGAGGGGGCTTTGGGGCCCTCGAGGGTGGGGAGGGGCTCCTTCCCTTATTATAAAGTGAAAATAGCCCAGAGGGTAGAAATAACCTGGGAGGGAAATAAATGTATTACAAGGGGAGCAGGGGAAGCCCCCCGTTTTAGAAGGGGGGGTTTCAATCCCCCTCCCCACTTTGGGGGCCCAAAGGGGTCTCTAGCCTGGGGGAGACGACCAGCTTTTAGCCCCCCTCCCTTGAAGCTGCTCAAAGAGACCCCCCCATCCCTTGGGCTGGGGCTTGGGGGGTAGGGAACCCCTTTAATTCTAGGGTAACCCCATTTGGGGTCTCCCCTGGCCTGGGGAGGCTTCCTATAGATTGCACGTAAAGGGTGAGTTTAGGGGGGGTCCTAAATGATACGTCACCTCCCACCCCAATAAATAATAAATATTGAATGCAGATAGTCCTCCATTTACGACCACCGTTGAGGCCAAAATTTATGTTGCCAAGTGAGAAATTTGTTGAGTTCTGCCCCATTTGACGACTGTTCTCGCCACATTTGTTAAGTGAATCACCGAAATTCTTCAGTCGTTCACATGGTTGTTAAGTGAATCGGGCTCCCCCCCCATTGACTTTGCTTGTCAGAAGGTCGCAAAAGGGGATCACCTGACCCCGGGATGCCGCAACCGTCGTAAATATGAGTCAGCGGCCAAGTGTCTGAATTTCGACCCCGTGACCGTGGGGATGCTGCAACGGTGGTAAGTGTGAAAAATGGCCCTAAGTCACTTTTTTAGTGCCATTGTAGCTTCAAACGGTCACTAAGTGAACTGTTGTAAGTCGAGGACTATCTGTAATTAAAATGACCCAGATCGGAATGAACAATAATCACCAATATCCAAATATTGGGGGAAAACAGGGGGGGGACCACTTACTAATATCTGGAAATTTTATCACGTGGACATTCTGAGCAAGGTTTAAAGTCCTAAATCAAAAAGACCTTGATGGATGGGAAAGGGTGTCGGCACACTCCGCTGCAAATATTAAGTTATGATATCCCAGTTTGCAAAGACTGCTGGTAAGGATCCTGTCCTAGCTATAGTTCAGGACATAGCCACGCTAACAGAGTTGCTAGTCCTCAAGATCAATCAGGTTCAGAAACATGATGGGCAGAAATCATTTCTGGTCCCAAGATTGTATAAGACTTCCAAGACTGAAATGGAGGGGGGGGGATGCTGGGTTTTTGTGAATTACGTAAGAAGGTCCTTCGTTCCCTTGTGTACAGAACCAGGAAGTGGATAACACAAGTGGCTGTTACAGAAACATGGTATAAAAATAATCTAAAGCTAGCAAACCTTGCTATGAACTCAAACATCACCAAAATTAAAATGACATTAGGAAATTCAAGCATGATGTTTTAATTAAGATGTAACTGCAAGCCACCCAGAGTTACCCTATGAGCGGCCAATAGATTTTATAAATAAAATAAATTGTATAAATAAACAAATCAGCATTCCCAGGAACAGAAAGGTGTGGTTCTTCAAAGCCAGGAGGAACTGAGACATTACCAGGTGGAGTGTTTATCAGCATTTGACAAAATACACAAAAATGACCTCCAGGCAAGCAGGTCTAAAAGCATAACCAAGTTGGAAAAGTCAACTGTGAGAATGTCACGAGTTCATTTGAATTCACATGCGTGCTAGAAATAAAAGGAACACCTGTGTGCTTTGAGGTCCGGACTTTCCCTGATATATAAGTTACTTCTCACACATCCCCTTTAAAACAATCAGATTGCTGATGATAAGAAAAAAAACTGCCTTCTCGTGATCAGGAGTTTCCCCTGGGATGTCAGTGGATCTGTTAAAGCAGCTTTTATGCTCCGGGGCCCTTTGTCAGGACGCTGGAACGCTATCGGAAATATTTCTGACTTCCTGGATTGAGGTCACAGGAAAGAAAAGGTAGATTGAAGGTGGGGTAAAGAGAAGCGAAGCAGATCCTGGTCCTGGAAGCTCAAGCTGTCCAGCGGAAGAATTGGTGCCACAAAGTTCATTCTCTCATCTGAGTAATTGGAATTTTACTGTTTTATTATTATGTCTGTTCATGGCTGCTTCAAGGGCTATTATCTACACCAGCTGGTTAGCAATGCCTCTGACCTGGAAAGTCCTCATTTCTGTAATCCAGATTATGACCTGTAGTAATTCCAACAGGGAGGACAAAAAGTTTTCATTGTGTGATGAATTGGCAGGGTGCAAAGAGGAGGAATTCCCTGGGCTGGTCCCCCTGTCCCCTTTCTCCTTGTTAAGAGGGGAAGGTAGAGTAGGCTGGGCTGGGTGTGCCGTTTCCCAGGCAGCTGTGCCTGGGAGACCTTTGTAGGGATCTCCTGTTGCTTACCTGTACTTGGAACAAGCTGGAGGGCTGTGCTGTTTGGCTGCATTCGCCCCAAAGGGTGAACCGTCTCAATGAAAAACTCACTAAACCTGGTTCATTTTAATGGTCCTTGCTTGTTTTTAACAATCCGTTTGTTCCATTTATGCACGCTCTCTGAGAAAAACTGGGGAAAGGATTAATTCCCTCAGCAAACCGAAACAAAACCAAGTGATGCCTGGGGAAGGCCTTGGGAAGGCAATGGAGCCTTCGGGCACAGAGGCAGTCTATCTTGAGATTTCTGCAGCTGCAAAGAGGGCAGTGTTGGCAGCAACCTCCTTGCTTTGCCTCTTCTGTATAGTTTTTCGAGAAGTCCATCGAATTAATAATAACAACAATAAAGTTGGAAGGGACCTTGGAGGTCATCTAGTCCAACCCCCTGCACAGGCAGGAAACTCTACAACATTTCAGACAAATGGCTGTCCAGTGTCTTCTTAAAAACTTCCAGTGTTGGAGCATTCACCGCTTCTGGAGGCAGGCAGTTCCACTGGTTAATTGTTCTCACTGTCAGGAAGTTTCTCCTTAGTTCCAGGTTGCTTCTCTCCTGGATGAGTTTCCATCCTTTGCTCCTTTTCCTGCCCTCAGGCACTTTGGGGAATAGCTTGACTCCCTCTTCTTTGGGGCAGCCCCTGAGATACTGGAAGGCCGCTATCCTGTCCCCTCTCATCCTTCTCTTCTTTAAATTAGACATACCCATTTCCAGCAACCGTTCCTTGTAAGTTTTAGCCTCCAGCCCCCTGATCATCTTTAGAAAGTTGGAATCTGAGCTGCATCACTGCAGAAGAGTTCAGAAGCCTCCCTACGAAGAAGCAGTCTATCTCTAGTAAGGCAGGAGGAGGACCGTTGCTTTTACATCCCGCTTGCTGACCCACCTGTCAAGTCAAGGATGCTGAGAGATGCAGAGATTCTTCTGGCATTCCTATTTGGCTGCTTTTGTGTCCCGTGGCAGGAACAAGAGGCCATGTCTGCTGATCCCCGGCCAGGCTGGAGGTCCTGGAGAAGCCAGCCACAGAAGGAAGAAGAAGACCCGGGACCAAGGACAGGTCCAGGCGCCCAGTTGGGTGAGCCGGGGAAATACGCCTACGCGGCTCTCTGTGCCGTTTCCTTGGCCTCGTTGTTTCCGGATCAGGAGGACAGGTGAGTGGTCTCGTTGCCGGTTTTTGTTTTCTGAGGTTTTCGCGGGTGTTTGTATGTAGGTCTTTGGTTCTTCGGGTTTTCTCCCACGTAGAATTTGAAGTGCCTTGGTGACGTTTCGACGAAGTCCCATTCGTCATCTTCAGGCTGGTGCTTTCGGCTTCGTGCTTCTAGGAGCAATGTGTGACTGTAGCTGTTCCTTCCTTTTAACTGCCAGTGGGGGTTTGAACTGATTGGCTGGGAGCTCGGCTGTGTTCTGATTGGGTGGAGGTGTGTTCTGATTGGTTAGGGGGTTGGCTGTGCTCTGATTGGATGGGGGGGGTTGGCTGTGCTCTGATTGGCTGGGGGAGTGTTCTGTTTGGGTGGGGGCTTTGTTGTGCTCAGGTTAGTCTGAGTTGCAGGGGGATTAGAGATGGTGAGCTGCATAGCTGTTTGGCTTCGTGTTCGTGGTCGTGGTCGTATATAACAATTTTTATTGGTTTTCCATTTTACACCAACAAGGCTTAAGAACCAACGTGGAGATAGGGTAATCAATTAAAAACAATAACATTATAAATGTACAGCTCACACAATATTCCTTAAAATTCCCCTCTCTATTTAGGATATTATAATCAAATTAATACATTTCTAAAACAAATTCATTCGTTAATATATCACTACATATAACTGCCATTAATTTTCAACAGCTCATTATCTATCCCATAAGATCAAGATCCCAATGTACAATTGGTGGGCCACTGTGTGACACAGAATGCTGGACTCGATGGGCTTTGGCCTGATTCAGCATGGCTCTTCTTATGTTCTTAAGTTCTTATCCTGTTTTACATTTTATTAATTTTTCAAATGTTTAGACTTAAACTAACACTATCTATTAAGGATATTGTAATCAAATTAATACATCTCTAAAACAAATTCATTTGTTAATGTATCACTACATATAAATTCCATTAATTTTCAACAGCTCATTATCTATCCCATAAGATCCTGTTTTACGCTTTATTAATTTTTCAAATGTTTAGTTAAGGCCAACATTTCTGTCACTGGGCTAAACAGTTGTGAAGTGAGGTTTGCCCTGTTTTACGATTTTTCTCGCCACAATTGTGATTGTGAATCGCTGCAGTTCTTAAGTTAGCCACACACTGACTGTGTGGGTCTGTAAATATGGATCAGTAGCTAAATGTCTGGATTTTGATAATGAGGTGACTGTGGAGATGCGGCCACTGTCATGAGTGTGAAAAAGCATCCCAAGTGCACATTTTCAAGTGCTGTCATAACTGAACAGTCACTGAATGAACTGTGGTAAGTCAAGGATCGTCTGGATAGCCTTTTTGTTCCCCAAAGCAATGCTACCCTTTCCAGACTGATGAGCATACACAGGTGAGCGTGAACGGGGCTGTGGGTGCAATACGCCTGTTGTGATTCCGTTCCAGCCTGTGATCCCGGTCTGGAGAATCAGAAGAGGATTCTGATGGCCTGGAGAGCCATCAGAGTCGGAGGGAGGCTCTGATGAGCTGCAGGACTTACAGACTGATGAGGTGATCCAGCTGAGAGCCAGCTGTGCTGGGAAGCTGAGTCGGACTGGAGGAAGCACAGCTGGAAGACCTCAGAGACGCTCGTCAACGTAGACAGGTCACACGAGTAGGACAGAGGGAGGCAATGGGGCAGCTCCAGGGTAGGAGGAGAAAGCAGTGAGAAGCCACGCCTTGGGGGCTGCGTGACAAAAAGGGAATGTGTGGGCACGGCTGGTTGCAAAGAACCTCAGTGTCAAGAGATCATGGTCTGTCTGTTTTGCCTGTGAGTTATTTCCTGTTTGACTCGTGCTCCATTTTTGCTTTTGGACAAGGTCTCCATTGGAAAAGTGTTCTGTTGCTTTTGTTTTTCTGGGACAATTATCAGATAAAAAGGGTTTATTTTCCAGTCTACTGTTAAAAGAGGGGTTGCCTTTGTGAAGTAACAAGAACGTACGTAGGCTGGGACAGAACAACGCCATGCCGGGACTGGTTTCTTCTTTCCGCAGTGCCTACAGGACAGGAGTGGTGGAGAACCTGGTCAGGTGGCTGGAGCTGTCGGATGCGGTGATGCCCTCCATGCTGGCCTTTGCTGGAGGGCTGGGGGCTGAAGGGACAGAGACCTTCGCTCGGATTCTTCTGGACGAGACGCTTCTGAAGGATCAGCCCGGCGCCATCATGCTGGTGAGTCAGAAGCCTTTTCCTGTTGGCCCTTTCTGGATTTAAACCTCGTGCGAAACTCTTTGAAAGACACGGCGGAATGCGGGGCCTTTCTCTTCATTTGGCTCCCCAGAAATAGAGCACCTTTTTTTCCTTCTCGATTTCCAGAGTGGGGGGGCGGGAGCTGCTTTCTTGCCAATGGACCCAATTTCAGACTTTTGGGGGAATCCCTTTGTTTGTTTGTTGTTGTTTTTAAAAACCCTGATCGTTTTCTCCCACGTGTTTCTGTTTTAGGACCTGCTTTCCTTTTCTCTCAAGGATGGTAAGTGATTTTGAGGGCCTTTTTTTTTGTTGTTTTTTTCCCTTTCTCCCTCCAGTTATTTTTTTTTATTGGCTCTTCAGGGAGACAAAGCAAAACATCTTGCCTAAGGACCGATTTGGGGGAACCAGACGGTCGGCCAGAGATTTTAGGGTAGCTAGTTTTCTCCTTCCTCGATTCAAGGACAGGGCGCATGTCGGTGTGGACTAGCTTCTTAAATGCTCTGTCAGCTAGATTTCTAGGAAAGGATGACCCATTTGTGATAGGTTTTTTTTTTACTAAGGATTAGTGCTGAGGCCCCCAACCTTTGGGGCACCAGGGACCAGTTCCATGGAGAGAGGTTTTTCCGCGGACCGGAGGCTGCGTGGTTTTGTGTGCTGCCTGCATCCCGCAGATGTGGCTTCGCTTGTTTGTGCGGACCGGTTGCTGGCATGCCGTAGCCTGGTACCAGTCCACAGACCAGGGGTGGGGACTCCGGGATTAGTGGTTTCAGCAAAAGCAGGCTAGAACTAAAGTTCCCGCGCAAACTTTTCCGCTTCCTCCTGACCGTCGTCCTTGACCAGCCCATCTTTGACCCACTGTGTGCCGCAGAGGTGTTTTGGGAACCGCTTGGGTGTTTGGTGCAATTCGCACTCCTTTCTCAGGCTCCGTGTCCTTGAAGACTGGAGCAAGCTGGTCCTGGCACCTCGGGTTTCCATTAAGCCTGTCATTCCCTCCTCCCTACCCGTTACGTGCCAGTTGCCCGTTTCCTCTCCTTCACCCCTCTCCAAAGACGGATGGCAGAATGCCAGCGAAGCCTCAAGCCGAAGATGGCAGATCTGACACGCTCCCTCTTCCTGCCCTGCTCGTCTAGGCTACTACGACGCTCGCATGCGGGTGCTTCTCTCCCACGTGGCCTGTTTGCTGAGGATCCCGTTGGCAGAACTGGAAGACGCAGAGGACTATCTCCTTGAATGTCTGAAGGAGGAGAAAGAGGCGGAATCGGAGTATGTTTCTCCCAGACCTTTGCGATTTTTCACCTGGCGCAGCCACCGAAGGGGGGGGGGGCAAAAAAGGGCATGTGTTTTAAATATTTGGTTTCTGCAGATAGGGCTGTATTTTAATCAGGGCAGATAAAAGTGCGGCTGCTTTTCAAAAAGTTAAAACAGGAACTCAAATCTCAAGGGCAAAAGGTGGCATTCTCCCCTGTGCCCTTTTTCCTTTCCTCTCTCGGGGGTTTCAAAGCTCGCTCTTCCCAAGGAAACTGAAAAGAAACATAGCGGTTTCCGGTTGAAAATATTTTTTTTTCACCAAGAGCTAAGGTAGCTAAGCAAGTGCAGTCAAAAACATCTTCAACCTGGCCATTCCTTTCTACAAGAAAACAATTAAAACAACATATTTTAATCCCTCCTTTCTCTATTTTATTTAAAAGCTGTCTGCAACCTCGGGGGCGGGGAGGCTAATTTTGCTGGCAGGATTTCCCCCCCCAAAAAAGCGGGAAATTATCTCTGGCTTTTGTAACCATTTAACCTCCTATGTGCCTTTCCAGCTTTTTGTCGTATTGAAATTAGTACTTATTTAAATAACGCTGTGGGTGAACTAAATCCGTTGTAACCCGTTGATCTGCAACACGTGAACTGCCTGGCTTGGTGTAATTTTCATATATTTGCTGTTTTTTGTCCTGCAAGCTGCTTAAGGAAGTAGGTGCTCTCCAACAGGTAAGTTGCTTTTGTGTACCAGACGTCCATTTCTGACGTGTCCATTTTGTGAACCGAAAGACAAAACCCTTTTGGGTCTGGCTGAGCTGTATTAATTACTTAATTACTTTATTGATTAGCCCCTGCTTGGGCCATATCAAAGCCCGGGAGTTCCAAAGGCGCGTTGCACTAAAAATGCAGTAAAAGCAGTTTAGAATGGAATTGGTTAAAACACAGTTTAGGATAAAATAGAAATAAAATACAATTTAAAATGAAATTGGGATAAAACACAGTTTAGGATAAAATAGAAATAAAATACAATTTTAAAATGAAATGGAGATAAAACACATTTTTCAAATGAAATTAGAATCAGACACGGCAATTTAAGATGTAGATAGATAAAATAGGATAAAGTGATTTTTCACTATCCCCCTCCCCCCCCTACAATTTAGCCCAATCAGTCTCACCTATGCCGACCTCAGCTGAACCATTTTGCTCAGGCACTGTGCTGTGTTAAATGTCTTTTTCAAGGTAAATTCTTTTGATACGGGGGTCCCAATGGGTGGTTCATTTAGTGCATAGGCCCAGGTACCTGTCTCTCACCCTCTTATACAGGCAGCAGTCAAATAGGACGCGAGCCAGGTCCTCAACCCCTTCGCACATGCAGAGACGTCCATTGTAGGGTATAAGAGTTGCACTATTACTGAGACGAAGTTAATTCAGAAGCGCGAATGAACAATAGGTGATAGACTAGATATAGTAGATAGACCATATATAAGATTTACCTCAGGTTATCAAATTTCTACCTCAGGATTTTTGGTTAGGGATCATAAAAGACTGTACTAATACTGAGATGAATAATATGTGATAGACTAGAAACAGTGGATAGACTATAGAAAAGAGAAACACCAATCAAAGTGTAACAGGCGTATAGTTGAGGCTTGACGTGAGGAGTGAAAAATGTTTGCCAAACCAGACGTTTACAAAGATTAATACTTAGTGTTGTATATCAGGTGCTATGACGATTGATGCATACTATGATTTTATGTTCAATGTTGATTGTTTTAATAAAAGAAATTTTATAAAAAAAATATGTATGCAAAGAAAAAGAAAAAAAAAGAGTGGAATCTCCCATAGTTGACCCTTGTGTCGAGCTGTTCAAATCTCGCTGGCGTGAATTTTTCCCTTAAGATGCTTTGGCAGTTGTAACTTCAAATAGCTGTCTGCTTGAAAAGTGATTTGTATTTGCATCTGAGCTATATGAGGCAGTTAATTTCGTGGTGTCAGGTTCCTCTGGGAATGCCATTCGGAAAGGGAGGGGGGGGAGAATGTGGATTGAAGACATTCCTGAATTGTATCTGCTTTCTCTTTGACGGCTTTGGTGTCTCTGCATGGGAAGTGGGGAGCATCTGGGTTAACTCCTGCTGACAGACAAGGAAGAGGTGCCAGAGAAACACCCCCCCCTGTCCAATTGTCACCTTTTTTCGGCTTGACGTTCCCACCGCACCTTTGCGCCAACGGATTGGCTCATGACGGACCGGGCCCTTGGGGTGGGGCTGGGGAAACGGGGCTTTTAGCTGAATGCTTTTGCACGGAAACTTCGGATGCCGCCTCGCCTCCCTGCAATCACTTTCCGTCAGTAAAAAGATCCTTTTGGAAGAAGGCCCGTTTCGAGCGTTTTGCTTTCCTGGGGAGAAGAGCTGAGGCGGGACCTTCCGATCTGGCCTGTTTGCTCTTAGGGAAGAAAGTCATTCTTCTTTGTTCTCTCTCCCCCCCCCCCGTCCCCCCCGCCAAGAACGGACGAAGGCAAGCGGAAGAAGAAGGAGAGAAGGAAGAGGCTGAAGCGCTACTTGCTGATCGGCTTGGCGACGGTAGGAGGAGGGACGGTCATCGGTAAGCAGGATCTTCGGTCTCTCCTTCCCCCCCTCCCCCGAATGGCAGATTCCGGCCTTATTGTTCCCCTGCAATTAGGGCGATGACACTTGGGCAGGTCCTCCTCAGGTTACGACCACAAGGGAGGCCAAAATTTCTGTCGCTAAGTCAGGCTGTTATTAAGGAAGTCTTGCCTCATTTTACGACCTTCCTTCCCACCATCGTTAAGCGAATCCCTGCAGGTGTTAAGTCAGTAACAGGGTGGGGAAGTGACTCCGGCATCCCCCCACTGACGTTGCTTGTCAGAAGGTCACAAAAAGGGATTGCGGGACTTTATTCTTTCCCCTCCCCCCCCCCGAGACACTGCAACTGTCACGAGTACATGCCAGTTGCCAAGCATCTGACTTGATCACGTGACCATTGGGGAATGCTGCGACGCTCGGTCGTTAAGTGGGGGAAACGGTCCTAAGTCTCTTTTTTCAGTGCCATTATAACTTTGAACGGTCAGTAAGGAATTCTGGGAGTTGAAGCCTACAAGTCATAAAAGGGCCAAGTTTGAAGACCCCTGATCTAATTTCTTAATTCTCACTTTAGCCTTTCCCCCCCCCCTTTTTTTGCCAAACATCTTTCCTGATCTCTATGCTTCGCTGAATGAAAGAATTCTGCTGTTTTCTGTTTAGGCCTAACCGGGGGTCTGGCTGCCCCCTTGGTGGGTATGGGAGCAGCCGCCATCATCGGAACTGCTGGAGCCACGGCCCTGGGGTCAGTAGCTGGGATGGCCATCATCGGTTCGCTCTTTGGAGCTGCTGGGGCCGGACTTGTGGGTAAGGCTCTCGAGATGAGGAAGAAAACAGCCCTGGTGTTCACTGTGCAGAAGTTACATATAACAGAACAACAGAGTTGGAAGGGACCTTGGAGGTCATCTAGTCCAACCCCCTGCTCAGGCAGGAAACCCTATACCATTTCAGACAAAAGGCTGTCCAGTCTCTTCTTAAAAACCTCCAGTGTTGGAGCATTCACCACTTCTGGAGTCAGGTTGTTCCACTGGTTAATTATTCTCACTGTCAGGAAGTTTCTCCTGAGTTCCAGGTTGCTTCTCTCCTTGGTTAGTTTCCACCCGTTGCTTCTTGTCCTGCCTTCAGGCGCTTTGGAGAATAGCTTGACTCCCTCTTCTTTGTGGCAGCCCCTGAGATACTGGAACACTGCTTATCCTGTCTCCCCTGGTCCTTCTCTTCCTTAAACGAGACATTTAGCATATAATTAGACAGTTGGCTATTCCTGTCGTCTGCAAATTCAATGGAGTTCCCCAACTATCCCCTCATCCAAATCATTGATGAAGATGTTGAAGAGCACTGGGCCCAGGACAGAGCCCCGGGGCACCCCACTGCATACAGCTCCATTGCAGACCTACACATGGAGTGTGGTTGTCAGCCAATTTCAAATACATCTCACAACTTTGATTGATGGCATCTGCATGTGAGGGAAAAGTGCCTGCCCCAAACCCCTCATTCAGTGATCGGTTGGAATTGATAGCCCCCCCCTCCTAATCTATTTCCTACCACACAGCATCCAGGTGAGATGTAAACCAGGGGTTCCCAACCAGGGGTGCGAGACGATATTCCAGCGGGTGGGAAAACTTGGGTTTTCAAAATTATAGTGTATAGGCGTCATTTGTTGCCGTTATTTCGAACTTTTGTAAGGGGTGCGAGAATATGTTATCAGAAGCGTTCTAAGGGTGTGAGGTGTAGAAAAACCACTAATGGTAAACCATGATTTGTAGCTTGGAGGAGAAGCTCTCCCGTCCCTCCACTGTCTGATAAAGATTTAAAACCATCTTTTTCTTTTTAACCAAGATCTCCGCTGATATTGCTCTGGTTCTGGTTTGCTAAACCAGGATCAAGCCATGCTTTCATCTAGGAGACAGATGACTGGTAAAAGGCCATGGGTGACCCCCCCCATGCTGGTTTCAGCTTGGAATTTGCTTTTCAAGCCCGTTCCGTTTAGTTCAACAGGGCAGAAAACTAGCAATCCAGTTCTCAGAGCTTGGCTAGCCAAAGTCCACTTCCAGTCCGCTTTCTTGCTGTCGTAGCGATGCAGACATTCTGTTGTGTGTATGTGAATTATTTTTTTTAAATTCCTGTTTTTTATTTTTATTCAAAACATTCAAATACAAATCCACTGCCCCCCCCCCAAAAATACAAAATGAAAGCACAGCTCAACAAGGCTACACAAAAAAGACAGCATAAAGTGAAAAACAAAACAAAACAGTCACATACATAAATTGTCCCCCCCAGTTGAATATTAATAAATTAATTAAAAATTAAGAACTCCTCCCCTTTGGAAAGCAGGCTCACAATTTATACATTTCTAGAACACTATTTATACCAACTCACTTATACCACTATCCTAACCCACTTAGCTTGACATCATCTATCTCAGGGGTAGTCAACCTCGGCTCTTTTATGACTGGTGGACTTCAACTCCCAGAATTCCTGAGGCAGCCTGGCTCAGCTTGGAAATCTCTCCCTTTCCCCTCAGCGTGGCTGGCTCAGGAATTCTGGGAGTTGAAGTCCACCAGTCATGAAGGAGGCCATAGTTTCCCCATGCTGGCTGAGAAATTCTGGGAGTTGGAGTCCACAAGTCATAAAAGAACTGGGGGGGAGGTAGGCAACCTCGGTTCTTTTATGACTCGTGGACTTCAACTCCCAGAATTCTTGAGCCAGCCTGGCTCAGCTTGGAAACCTCTCCCTTTCCCTCAGCGTGGCTGGCTCAGGAATTCTGGGAATTGAAGTCCACCAGTCATAAAAGAGCCAAGTTTGAAGACCCGTCTTAAATCTAACAAACAAAATGGAGGCTGGCTGAGGAATTCTGGGAGTTGAAGTCCACAAGTCATCAAAGAGCCAAGGTTGCCTACCCCTGATCTATCCACTAGAAGAGAACATAGTTAACAGGTAAAACCAACAGCTAAATTAAACTTCAAAACCCTTATTAACAGTCTATTGATTGTATTTCACACACAAAAATTCCACAGTGACTTCTGGTCCACCGTAAGGGGGTTTTGTGTGTGTGTGTTTTTAACAGCATTACAGGCAGTTGTGGTCCCAAGGTCCTGGTTTGGACAAGGCTGTGAGAAACCACAGCCTGTATTTTGAAGAGTCCCCCAAAAATGTACTATATTAACTGTATATTTGTGTGCACGCTCGATCCGTTAGGGTACAAGATGAAAAAGCGGGTAGGGGCCATAGAAGAATTCGAATTCCTTCCCTTAACCGAAGAGAAGCAGCTGCATATCACCATTGCCATCACCGGCTGGCTTTCTTCTGGGAAATACGGTAAGAGCTCTCCCATCTGCAGGCCAACTATGGTGGATATCAAAACACGGCCAATTTTTTTTTTAATATCTCATTGTCCTGATTACCGTTGATGAATATGGGGCTGTTTTATGTTGAGAAAACTTTTCCAAGTTTCTAAATAGTTCTGCAGTTCTGAATATTCTTAGCTCTGTCAGACCTGCCCAGTCCGATCCCTTAGGAAAGAAAGACCCTCGACTCCATTTGGTTGAAGTGGTTGATCCTTTTACGAGAGATTGCTGGCTGCAGGAAAGTCAGGCTAGAACTAAGTTTGGTTCTTTTACTAGAGATTGCTGGCTGCAGGAAAGTCAGGCTAGAACTAAGTTTGGTTCTTTTACTAGAGATTGCTGGCTGCAGGAAAGTCAGGCTAGAACTAAGTTTGGTTCTTTTACTAGAGATTGCTGGCTGCAGGAAAGTCAGGCTAGAACTTAAGTTTGGTTCTTTTACTAGAGATGTAAAGTCAGGCTAGAACTAAGTTTGTCCTTTTACTAGAGATTGCTGGCTGCAGGAAAGTCAGGCTAGAACTAAGTTTGGTTCTTTTACTAGAGATGTAAAGTCAGGCTAGAACTAAGTTTGTCCTTTTACTAGAGATTGCTGGCTGCAGGAAAGTCAGGCTAGAACTAAGTTTGGTTCTTTTACTAGAGATTGCTGGCTGCAGGAAAGTCAGGCTAGAACTTAAGTTTGGTTCTTTTACTAGAGATGTAAAGTCAGGCTAGAACTAAGTTTGTCCTTTTACTAGAGATTGCTGGCTGCAGGAAAGTCAGGCTAGAACTAAGTTTGGTTCTTTTACTAGAGATTGCTGGCTGCAGGAAAGTCAGGCTAGAACTAAGTTTGGTTCTTTTACTAGAGATTGCTGGCTGCAGGAAAGTCAGGCTAGAACTAAGTTTGGTTCTTTTACTAGAGATGTAAAGTCAGGCTAGAACTAAGTTTGTCCTTTTACTAGAGATTGCTGGCTGCAGGAAAGTCAGGCTAGAACTAAGTT
Organism: Bothrops alternatus; assembly: GCA_034064705.1. NCBI lineage: Eukaryota > Metazoa > Chordata > Lepidosauria > Squamata > Viperidae > Bothrops > Bothrops alternatus. The sequence continues at coordinate 365,213 of JARGCV010000226.1, read as the reverse complement.
TGGTTCTTTTACTAGAGATGTAAAGTCAGGCTAGAACTAAGTTTGTCCTTTTACTAGAGATTGCTGGCTGCAGGAAAGTCAGGCTAGAACTAAGTTTGGTTCTTTTACTAGAGATTGCTGGCTGCAGGAAAGTCAGGCTAGAACTTAAGTTTGGTTCTTTTACTAGAGATGTAAAGTCAGGCTAGAACTAAGTTTGTCCTTTTACTAGAGATTGCTGGCTGCAGGAAAGTCAGGCTAGAACTTAAGTTTGGTTCTTTTACTAGAGATGTAAAGTCAGGCTAGAACTAAGTTTGTCCTTTTACTAGAGATTGCTGGCTGCAGGAAAGCCAGGCTAAAACTTAAGTTTGGTTCTTTTACTAGAGATTGCTGGCTGCAGGAAAGTCAGGCTAGAACTAAGTTTCCCACGCTAAAAGGAGAGAAAAGGCTTCCCCTCCCCCCATGGCCAGTTTATCTTCAGCCAATGAAGATTGGCCTAGATATTTGGGATGATCAATATCCCTTCTCAGGGTGCACGGCTGTAAGTGCTGGCCCAAATGGATCCTGAGCTTATTTTACGACGTTTCTCCCCGCCATTGTTAAATTAGTAACCTGGTTGTTATGGCGAGGACTACCTGTACTGACACAAGTTTGTGGCCCATTTGTTCATCCCCCTCCCGTGCTCCCTCCCCCCCCCCCAGCCTTTGAGGGCAGGATGCAGCGAGGCACCACCTGACAAGCTCCTTGCCCTCCAAATGGCAGCCTGGCCCTGGGTAGCCAGTTCGGTTGTCCCTTTTTTGCGGCGTGTTGTTTTCCTCGCAGGACCTCACCCGCTGCTCTATAACACATTCGGCCATAAAACATCCGCCTTTGTTTTTGTTTCCACAAGCGTTTCTGTTTTTAACTTTCACACCCTTTGGTTTCCCTGTTCTGAGGTCAATGCCTCCTGACGTGCAGGAAGTTCTCTCCTGGGTGAGACACGAAGATGTGAATGGCCTCGGGGTCTGGCCTTGGAGGGGGAATCACGTCAAAGACAGGGCAGAAGAAGAATGACCGCTGTCATTTGCTCCGCCCAAGGGTTGACCTGGAGCTGGGAGCTGCCTCTCCTGAGGAGCTCTCCTCCTTCTCGTCTTATCCCAGGAGAGAGATTTGAACCCTCTAGTGCAGGGGTCCCCAACCCCCGGTCTGTGGACCGGTACCGGGCCTTGGCATGCCAGCAACCGGTCCGCACAAACAAGCAAAGCCTCCTCCGCGGGATGCAGGCAGCACACAAAACCACCCACCCTGCAGTCCGTGGAACAACCTCTCTCCAGGGAACAGGTCCCTGGTGCCCCGAAGGCTGGGGGCCTCTGCTCTAGCGAACACGTGGCTCCTCCAGAGGTTCAGGTGGTCCTCGACTTACAACAGTCCGTTTAGTGACCGTTCCAAGTTACAACAGCGCTGGAAAAAGTGAACGACGACTCTTTTTCACACGGTTATTGCAGCGTCCCCCTGGCCAGGCGCTCAAAATTCAGGCACTTATTAGGATTTATATAATAATTTAGTTTAACTTAGGGGGTTTTCTTTTGTTTTACCCTATATTCACTTTGGGAAGTCGGGGGGGTGGGTGGGTTGGGGGGGTTATTATTGTATTATAATGCACTCAACTGTAATACTTGCAATATATAAGGATGATGTACTTATTGATATAAGAGGCGTTGCTCAGGCAGTACCTCTGGACCACATTTGGAGGGGGTGGAGAGTGAGGAGTGAAGGTGTGGAGGGAAGTAGGGAGGTTGTAGGAGAGGAGGGTGGAGAGTGAGGGAGGGAGAAAGGGAGGGGGAGGGAAGTAGGAGATAGGGAGGAAGGAAGAGGGGGATGTGGTGGAGGGGGTGCTGCTGAGCAACATCTATAGTTATTCTATTTTATATAAGTTTTTATGTTTTGTTTTGTGGGAGATATAGTTGAAAATGATTGTATTAAGTTGAGTTGTATTTTATTTAATTGGATTATTTGTTAATAATTATAAAAAAACTAATAAAATATTTTCAAAAATAAAATAAAATTCAGGCACTTGGCAAGTGGGAACCGTCATATTTGTGATGGTTAAACCACCGTAACGATGGACAAACCGCTGGAACCGCTGTCTTGATGACGGTCGCAGGCTCCCGGGGGGGGGAGGGTCACGTGATCCCCTTTTGTGACCTTCTGACAAGCAAAGTCAGTGGGAAAGCCAGATTCATTTAATCACCGTTGTTCCTGACTTAGCCGCCGCAGAGATTCATTTAACAGCTGCGGCCAGAAAGGCCGTAAAAAGGGGCAAAGTCCACTGATCAGGTGTCTCGCTTAGCCACAGAAATTTTGGGCTCGATTGTGGCCGTAAGTGGAGGACTCCCTGTACTGGATTCTGTCTGCCGGTGGCAAGGATTTGTTCCCTCCCTCAGTGACTTCCTCACTCTCCTCCCCTCCCCTCCCCTCCCAACCCTCCCCTCCCCTCACCCTCTGGACTGCTGCATCAGTCAAGGAGCCTTGTTGGCGCAGGGGTTAGAATGGAGCACTGCAGGCTGATTCTGCTGACTGCCCACTGTCAGCACTTTGGCAGTTCGATCCTGACCGGCTCAAGGTTGACTCAGCCTTCCATCCTTCCGAGGTCGGTAAAATGAGGATCCAGATTGTTGGGGGGCAAAATGGTAACTCTGTAAACCCCTTAGAGAGGGCTGTGAAACGGTATATAAGTCTGAGTTCTATTGCTATCTTCCTTCCCTCCCTCCTTCCCTTCCCTTCCCTTCCCTTCCCGTGGTTAGAATGCAGGATTGCAGGCTGACTCTGCCCACAGCCAGGAGTTCAATTCTGATCGGCTCAAGGTTGACTCAGCCTTCCATCCTTCCGAGGTTGGTAAAATGACCACCCAGATTGTTGGGGGGGGGTCAACAGACTGACTCTGTAAACCGGGCTGTAAAGCATGGTGAAGCGGTATATAAGTCTTTAAGTGCTATTGCTATTGCTGTAGCTGATCGGAGGTTGCCTTAAGAGCCGCGGTGGTGCAAGGGTTCGAATGCTGACTCTGCCCACTGCCAGGAGTTCGATCCTGACCTGATCAACCTTCCATCCTTCCAAGGTCGGTAAAGGTCCCAGATTGTTGGGGGGGGGCAAGAGGCTGTAAACAGCTCAGAGAGGGCTGTAAAAGCCCTCTGAAGTGGTATATAAGTCGAAGGGCTTTTGCTATAATGTTGAGAATGCTCTTTTGCCTGCCACATCTTGAGGACTCAGGCTGGCTCGCTCAAGGCTCTGCCCCTCTGCCCTCCGAGGACCAGGAAGAACCCCTGAGACTCAGTCGTGGGAGGCCTCTTTGCACCCTGTCCTCACCCCTTCGTCTCCATCCTTTGTCCCTCGACAGGCAGTTTCACAGCCCCCTGGAGCAGCCTCTTACAGTCCAAGGAGCAGTACTGCTTAGCCTGGGAGTCCAAGTACCTGCTGGAGCTGGGCAGCGCCCTGGACGCCTTGTGGAACGGACTGGTTAACATGGTGGCCCAGGAGGCCCTCAAGTACACGGTCTTGGCGGGTGAGTGAGGGGCTTAGCGGCCCATCAAAAGTCCCGATGAGCAGACCCAACCGAAGGATTCCCTTAAGGCAGGGGTAGGCCACCTGGGCTCTTTTGTGACTCGTGGACTTCAGCTCCCAGAAGTCCTGAGCCAGCCGTGCTGAGGGGAGAGGGAGAGGTTTCCAAGCTGAGCCAGGCTGGCTCAGGAACTCTGGGAGCTGAAGTCCACGAGTCACAAAAGAGCCAAGGTGGCCTACCCCTGCCTTAAGGCGATTCAATCTCTTGCAAAGTTAAACAATAGATGTCCAAGCCCCCCACCCCACCCCCAAGTATTCACATTGTCCGATAATATTCCTTTTTGTTATGGGAACAGCTCCCTTCTCCATCCAGCACCTGCAGCACTGACCTTGGCGTGAAGCAGGCTCTTATGGCATTCCATATCCTCCCTTCGCTTTCTACCCTTCCCCCCTTCTTCTAGGGGAAGTTGATTAGCGATAGAGGCTAGCAGGCATCGTAGCCGTTCAATCTTGACCCAGCCTTACAACACGGCTCTTTCCAGCCGAGCTCAGCTTGGGGGATTTGACTGAAATGGTCTAGGGTCTCCCTGCTCGAGCAGGGGGCTGGACTAGATGTTCTCTGAGGTCCCTTCCAAGTCGGTTATTCTAGGTTTTGTGACTTTACCAGCCTATCTAGGTCAGGGGTCCCCAACCTGTGGACTGCGGCCCGGTAGTGGGCCATGGGCTGCTGGCCACTGGGCCATAGGAGAGGCTGGCCAGCGCGCGCAGACACCCCACCTGTGGCAGCGTCACGGGGTGCAAAAATGGGATGCTGCCATGCTGCGGCATGTGAAAACGGAACGCCGCCGCACTGTGGGGAGCCAAAATGGGACCCTGCCCCGGGGTATGGAAGCGGGGCACTGTGCGGCGCAAGAACGGGGCGGGGCTAGTGAGTATCACGCAAGCGGTAGCCCCGCTCCCTTTGCATCACATGTGTGCTCTTGGCCCCGTGTGCCCACGCACACATTTCAAATGGTTCCCTTTCCCTCCGGTCCGCCAATCGAGAAAGGTTGGTGACCTCTGATCTAGGTCAGTGTTTCTCAATCTTGACAATTTGAAGGCATGTGGACTTCAACTCCCAGAATTCCACAGCCATCATTGCTGGCTGTGGAATTCTGGGAGTTGAAGTCCACATGCCTTAAAATTGTCAAGGTTGAGAAACACTGATCTAGGTAGTTCTCTTGGCGTCACTGAGTTGTGGTGGCGCAGTGGTTAGAAGGCGGTACTGCAGTTTGGCAGTTCGATCCCGATCGGCTCATGGTTGACTCAGATCCTTCCATCCTTCCGAGGTCGGTAAAATGAGGACCCAGATGATTGGGGGGCAAAATGGTAACTCTGTAAACCCCTTAGAGAGGGCTATGAAGCGGTATATAAGTGCTGTTGCTACCCCCCTGTCCAAGGATGGGCCTGGTTCTACTTTACATTTCCATTGCTAAAAGGAGAGAGCACAGTGGCCCTTGCCCCCCCCCACACACACACAGAATAGGCTTAACCCTTTGGGCAGGATGGCAGCTGTAGCCCCACACTTCACAGGGCTACCTCAGGTCCTCCAGATGTTTTTCTGATTGTCACCCATCCCGTTTGCTCTGCCTCCTCCCAGGGATCGTGACGGCCCTCACCTGGCCTGCTTCGCTGCTGGCAGTGGCTGGTGTGATAGACAACCCCTGGGGTGTGTGTCTCCATCGCTCCGCTGAAGTCGGAAAACACTTGGCACAGATACTTCTTAGCCGACGGCAGGTAGGATGAAGAAAGTTTGTTCCCCCCCCACCCACCCAATCCTGGTGTAAACCTTATAGCAGTGTTTCTCAACCTTCGCCATTTTAAGATGGGGGGGGAGACTTCAATTCCCGGAATTATTGGCTGGGGGATTCTAGGAGTTGAACTCTCCCCATCTTAAAGTGGAGAAGTTTGAGAAGCATTGCTTGACAGAGCTTCTTTGAAGGCGTGTCCACATGGAACAGCTTTGCCTTCAGAAGTTGTGGCTGCTCCATCACTGGAAGCTTTTGAGAAAAGACAGCCCCTTGTCTGGAATGGCATAGGCTGTCCTGCTTGAGCAGGGGGCTGGACTAGAAGACCTCCAAGGTCCCTTCCAGCTCTATTCTATTCTAATTTCATTTATTATTATTTCGGGAAAGGTGGCTATAACACAGAGTCTGCCTTCCTCCTTTTGCATTCTCCTTCCTTATGGCAGAAAGATTTCCAAAGGCAGAGTATTCCCAGTAGCGGGATGTGGACATTCTTTTTTTTTTTAATAATTTTTTTTTATTTTTCCAAACTCTTCCCCCATACATACACCGTGATATTTATCAGATGTTAACGTACGTTCTTTTTACATTCATATATAAGATACTTTTAATAAAATGAAATAAATACATACACGTGACTTTTGGTGTTGCTCGCCCATTTCCCCTTTCACTGTATCCACACTCCTCCTTCTCTCCCTTCTTTCTCCCTTTCTTCTCTCCCCTACTTCCCTCTTCCCCTCTTCACCCCTCTCCTCCCCTTCCTCCCCACTTCTCCTCCAACCTTCCTCCTTCCTTCTCCCCTCCTTTACTCTTTTCTCTCTCCTCTCCTTTCTTCCCTCTCGGGATGTTGATGTTCTATTCACCCCTCCCGGTCTATCATCTCCTACCTCACTGCTAGCAGGAGTGGAAAAACAGTTATGAAAATGGTCGACCTGGCTGCCTGATGTCAGATAGCCTCAAAGCAAATAAATCAGCGTCTTTCTTCTCAGCCTTCGGTCCTTATTTATTTAGCGGCCATTAGCCCTCTCTTTCAAGTGGTCTTCTGTTGTCACCACCCACTTCCAAGGGGACCTTGAGCTGCATCCCCCAAAAGGAGGACCATGAAACATGATAGCCGTTTTAAAAAGAAAAGGGCAGAGAAGAGCAACTAAGATGATTAAAGGCCTGGAGATTAAAACCTATGAAGAACGGATGCGGGATTTGCCTAGCCTAGAGAAAAGAAGGACTCTGTGTGTGTGTGTGTGTGTGTGTGTGTGTGTGTGTGTGTGTGTGTGTGTGTGTGTGTGTGTGTGTGTGTGACGTGATAGCAGTCTTCCAGTATCTGAGGGGCTGCCCCAAAGAAGAGGGGGTCAAACTATTCTCCAAAGCACAACGGATGGAAACTGATCAAGGAGAGAAGCAACCTGGAATTAAGGAGAAGGTTCCTAACAGGGAGGACAATGAACCAGTGGAACTGCTTGCCACCAGAAGTTGTGGCTGCTTCATCACTGGAGGTTTTTAAGGAGAGACTGGACAGCCCCTTGTCTGAGGTGGTTCAGGGCCTTCTGCTTGAGCAAGGGGCTGGACTAGAAGACCTCCAAGGTCCCTTCCAGCTCTATTCTGATTGAAAAACAAACCAGATGCCTCATCGGTCTTCATTTTTCTCCTGTCCTCCTCTTCTAGGGCAAACGGCCGGTGACACTGGTGGGGTTCAGTCTCGGTGCTAGAGTGATCTACTTTTGCCTGCAGGAGATGGCCAAGGAGAAAGGTAGGACCGGCTACACACTCACTCACACCCACTCACATGCACACTCCTGTTTTGGGGTTCCTGCTCTGGAGCTGACCCCCTGCCACCTCTCGGTCCTGCTGATCAAAGCTGATCAAAGCGAGTTCAGCTTCCCAAGGATCTCTTTTTCCGCACATCCTAAGCAGGAATTTCCTCTCCAGCCTATCCTTTTTTTCCTGGGGGGGGGGAGAAATCCCCATTCTTGATCCACTATCTGTCATCCTTACAGACTGGGATCTGGGTGTTAACGATGCCTTCCCCCCCCCTTTCCATGGGGAAGAATTAAGTCCTTGCAATTGCTTTAGAGATGCTGGATGGCCTGGGAGTGTCTCCTTCAGCCATCTGGCTTCTTGCAAGCCCAGATTTGTCCGCCTTCCTTGCCTACGGTAGCTAAAATCTGCCACCGTTGAGAAGGCCGGCCTCGTTTCATCACGCCGAGGAAAGGAGCTTTCTGGGCCAGGTCTGTAGGAGGCAGTTTGGTCAGCAGAGAGAGAGAGAGTATTTGGCTTCTGCACTTCTCAGGTTTCTAACCCCAGATTGTTGCCTTGGTAGCTGCTTCTCTGTTGTCTGCAGCCCGTGAGAGAAAGGGAGGGGGGGCTCTTTTCCATCCCAACAGATTCCAGCATCCCTCACGATTCCAGCATAAATTAATCGGCAGCTTGTTGCGATTCCAGGATAATTAATCTGCAGCTTGTGTCTGCCAACTCTGGGTTGAATCTCGGAGTTCTATTTTAATGGCCCGTCTTTCACGTGAAGGGTTAATGCCACTTTACAAGGCCTTGGTAAGGCCACACTTGGAACACGGCCTCCGGTTTTGGTCACCACCATGTAAAAAAGATGTTGAGACTCTAGGAAGAGTGCAGAGAAGAGCAACAAAGAGGATCAGGGGACTGGAGGCTAAAACATACAAGGAACGGTTGCTGGAATTGGGTATCTCTAGTTTAACAAAGAGAAGGATGAGGGGGGAGAGGATAGCAGTGTTCCAGTATCTCAGGGGCTGCCCCAAAGAAGAGGGAGTCAAGCTATTCTCCAAAACCCCTGAAGGCAGAACGAGAAGCAACGAATGGAAACTAATCCAGGAGAGAAGCAACCTAGAACTAAGGAGAAACTTCCTGACAGAACAATTAATCGGTGGAACTACCTGCCTCCAGAAGTTGTGAATGCTCCAACACTGGAAGTTTTTAAGGAGAGACTGGACAGCCATTTGTCTGAAATGGTATAGGGTCTCCTGCTTGAGCAGGGGGTTGGACTAGATGACCTCCAAGGTCCCTTCCAACTCTGTTATTCTGGTATTCTTAAGACAGAAGCCTCCTCCAGGCAGGAAGGAAGCTAAGCACAGCAAATGAAAAACGATAACCAAACAGCAAACGTGAGCAGAACAGCCCCACTGAATAAATGTGGAATACGGGAGAGGTCAGTTGTTTTAAGATTCCACACAGCCAGGATTCGGGTTCTTCCTTACGGCATCCGGCAAGCTTATTTTATGGAACTTTCTTTTTAGTTGTCTCCGTGGTTTTCTTCACCTGGGTCACCGTAGTAGAGACGGGGGGAAAGAATACGACAGATCCCTCCCCAGGCAGCTGATCCCACCCCAGCCCAGGGCATCGGTCAGGGGGCTGTCTTCCCAAGCAAGCGCCCCCGAGAGAGGAGAAGGGGATCCCACCTTTCTAGTGGTTTAGACTTCAGCCTCCCTCCGAAGGGGCAGGGCTGGGTCGCTGCGGGGGATCAGGCTCACTGGGTCCCTTTGGCGATGGCACCGGGCTGATCTCAGGCGGCTCTCTTTCAGACTGCGAAGGGATCATTGAAGACGTGGTGCTGCTGGGGGCCCCGGTAGAAGGCGATCCCAAACCCTGGAAGCTGATCACCAAGGTCATTTCAGGCAAGATCATCAATGGCTTTTGCAGGTATTGTTGGTCCTGAGTGTGGCACATACACAACAGACGTGATTCTTTCTTTCTTTCTTTCTTTCTTTCTTTCTTTCTTTCTTTCTTTCTTTCTTTCTTTCTTTCTTTCTTTCTTTCTTTCTTTCTTTCTTTCTTTCTTTCTTTCTTTCTTTCTTTCTTTCTTTCTTTCTTTCTTTTTTACTTTCTTTCCTTCCTTCCTTCCTTCCTTCCTTCCTTCCTTCTTTCTTTCTTTCTTTTTTCTTTCTTTCTTTTTTTCTTTCTTTCTTTTTCTTCCTTCCTTCCTTCTTTCTTTCTTTCCTTCCTTCCTTCTTTCTTTCTTTCTTTCTTTCTTTCTTTCTTTCTTTCTTTCTTTCTTTCTTTCTTTCTTTCTTTCTTTCTTTCTTTCTTTCTTTCTTTCTTTCTTTCTTTCTTTCTTTCTTTCTTCCTTTCCTCCTGGGGGAAGTTCTCTGATTTTCTTGAAAATCGCTTTTCAAATTTGCACCCTCCACTGTGCCTTCAGCTCTCTTCCAGGAAAAAGCCACAGGCTCCTTTGAGCTCGCGTATCTGGGATTTAATCTTGGGAAGGTTAAATTTGGGAAGTTTAATCTTGACAAGATTAAAACAAGAAGCGACGGGTGGAAACTCATCAAGGAGAGAAGCAACCTATAAGAATAAATTTCCTGACAGTGAGAACAATTAACCGGTGGAACTACCTGCCTCCAGAAGCGGTGAATGCTCCAACACTGGAAGCTTTTAAGAAGAGACTGGACAGCCATATGTCCAAAATGGTGTAGGGCAAAGGTCACCAACCTTTCTCGGTTGACGGACTGGAGGGAAAGAGAGGGAGGAAGCATTTTACACATGTGCGCGTTCACAAGGCCGCGAGCACATGCGCGACACAAACGGAGGGGCTAGCACCTTTGTGATACTAGCCCTGCCCCATTCTTGCGTTGTGCAGCACCCCGTTTCTGCGCCCTGTGGCCACTGGGCTGCATCCCACAGGTTGGGGACCCCTGGGATAGGGTTTCCTGCCTGAGCAGGGGGTTGGACTAGAAGACCTCCAAGGTCCCTTTCTCCTATTCTATTCTATTCTATTCCTTCAATCTAATTAATCTAATCTAATCTAAATTTAGTTTCCTCCCCCCTTCTCTGACTCAACTATATCCCAAAGTATCGGAACTGCAGGCATAGCGACGCTTAACGTGTTTGCCACCGACTGGCAAAGTCGAATGAGGAAGGCTCTGGGATTTAAATCTCATTTCTGGCCAGTTTTGGGTGAAGTGAGAGAGAATCGTGGCCTCTGCGCTCTGTTGCCATCGCTGCGGATTACATCTCGACCTTTGCTGGGCTCTGGCCTTTGCCTGGCAGCCTTTCCGATGTTAGACTTCAGCCCCCCCCCCCGTCCCACCAATGTTCTCCAGACTCCAGCTGACAGGTGAATTCCAGCCCCATTCCTCCCTCTCTTGTTCTTCCTCCTCCAGGGGAGACTGGCTGCTGAAATTTGTCTACCGCACGTCGTCCATTCAGCTGAGCGTGGCAGGGCTTCAGCCCATCTGCCTGGATGACCGCCGGATGGTCAACGTGGATCTCTCTTCCGTGGTAAGTTGATGGGAAGCAATTACAGAGATCTTGCGAGGTTCGGAGGTTTAGAATAAAATGGAATATGGAAAGAGTAGAGTAGAGTAGAATATAGAATAGAATAAGAAATAGAATAGATAGACTAGGATAGAATAGAATAGAATAGAATAGAATAGAATAGAATAGAATAGAATAGAATAGAATAGAATAGAATAGAATAGAATAGAATAGAATAGAATAGAATAGAATATAGGAAGAATAAAATAGAATATGGGAAGAATAGAATAGAATAGAATATGGGAAGAATAGAATAGAATTAGAATAGAATAGAATAGAATAGAATAGAATAGAATAGAATAGAATAGAATAGAATAGAATAGAATAGAATAGAATAGAATAGAATATATGGAATGGAATAGAATAGAATAGAATTCTGGGAGTTGAAGTCCACATGCCTTAAAATTGTCAAGGTTGAGAAACACTGATATAGAATATAGAATATAGAATGGAATAGAATAGAATAGAATGGAATAGAGCTGGAAGGGACCTTTGAGGTCTTCTAGTCCAGCCCCCTGCTCAAGCAGGAGAACCTATACCATCTCAGACAGGTGAATGTCCAGTCTCTTCTTAAAAGCTATGAAGCACCCACAACATCTGGAGGCAAAGCTGTTCCACTGGTTGATTGTCCTCACTGTCAGGAAGTTTCTCCTCAATTCCAGGTTGCTTCTCTCCTTGGTCACTTTCCAATCGTTGTTTCTCGTCCTGCCCTCTGGTGCTTTGGTGAACAACGTGGCCCCCTCTTCTTTGTGGCAGCCCCTCAGATACTGGAACGCTGCTATCCTGTCTTCCATGTTTCTTCTTTTCTTTAGACTAGACAAACTCAAGTCCTGCAGCCGTTTTTTGTATCTTTTAGTCTCCAGGCCTTGGATTATCTTAGTTGCTCTTCTCTGGATTTCTTCCAAACTGTCAACATCTTTTTTGTGATAAGGTGACCAAAACTGGCTGCAGTATTCCAGGTGTGGCCTCACTAGGGCTTTGTAAAGCTATAATAATACTTTGTGTGATCTTGATGCTATGCCTCTGTTTATACCACCCGTGATTGTATTAGCTTTTACAAAGGGACAATCAAAGGTTTGAGGGTGGTTGAAGAGAGGCAAGGATTTTTTTTAGGTCGTCTGAATACAGCCACAAAGCAGTGTTTTCTCAGCCTGAGTGGCTTTAAGACGCGTGGACTTCAAACTCCCAGAATTCCCTGACGAGACTTCAACTCTGGGAGTTGAAGAAACCCTGCTGTAAAAAAGGAACATTTCTTTTGTCCTGGGCCACTTCACCTAGAACACGATTCCCAGAAGCTGTTTTAAGTGGTTCCGTTCCGTATTCAAGATGGACAGTGAATAATATTTATATATCGCTTATATGTAAGGATGTGGGTCTATACACGTGTCGTATATAGTACCGTATGTTTTAAATGTGTTACGTAGGTGTGCACTTTGAGAGGAAGCAACTGTAATGTGTGCCATTGTGCCCACAGGGGGAAAAATGACAACAATAAAAGGTTATTTATCTTTCTAAGATAAAAACTATCTGTCCTCTCTTTCCCTTTGAGAAGCCAACAAGAATTTAAAATGTCTTTTTAAACATTTGCTGCGTCACAAGAGCTGATGTTGTACATTTTGTGCCTTGTGGGCCTCAGTGATCCTCCTCCAGGGGTGCTCCCTGTTCCCCAAACAGAGCCCAGGACCGGGTGGTGCTTTTATCCTTCCCCCCCACACACACACACACCCCTCATAATAATTCTGAGGATTATTTCCTGCTTATAAACCTTGATTGATTTCCAGGCCATCTGCTTCCCTGCCGCCTTTGAGGTCACAGCTGGCATCGGAAGATCATTGGGGCTTCTGGCAGGTTTTTTTAATTAACGCTCCAGTCTTGCTAAAAGTGAAAGAAAACACCAGAAGCCAGGAAAATTGTCTGCAGAGGCAGGTGGCCTGGTAAAGTCAGGGAGCAGGAAACCAGGAAGCCCAAAACCTTTTGGCGTTTCAGGACAACCGTCGGGATCTCCAGATGCCAAGATGCCTCCGGTTCCTCTTCGCCTACGGCCAAGAGGGTTTTACCAGCACTTGTGAGATCTAGGACCTAAGTCAGGGGGAGGCCACCTCGGCTCTTTTATGACTCATGGACTTCAACTCCCAGAATTCCTGAGTCAGCTATGCACATTCAGGAATTCTGGGATTTGAAGTCCATGAGTCATAAAAGAGCCGAGGTGGCCTACCCCTGGCCTAAGTGGAGCCTCCATGAACAGGGGTCGTATATCCCTACATTCTGGAGGCAAGCAAGGAGAGCTTTTAAAGGGAGAAACACCCAGCCAGGATGCACGGCAAATTTCTTCCGGACAGAGTCCTGTCTGCTTCAATTAATTTTAATTCCAATCATGAAAGGGAGGAAAAAAAAAAAGATTCAACCAGATCAGATCCCAAGAACCCGGAAATGTGTTGATGAAGCTTTAACCCAGTGTTTCTCAACCTTGACCATTTTAAGGCATGTGGACTTCAACTCCCAGAATTCCACAGCCAGCAATGCTGGCTGTGGAATTCTGGGAGTTGAAGTCCACATGCCTTAAAATGGTCAAGGTTGAGAAACACTGCTTTAACCTAATTTAATCTATCCACGTACCGAAGGATGAAGGAAGGAGAATCCATTTAGGTGGCCCTACCTGATTTTCCGCCAGAGGCTGTTGCTGGAAGGGACTAACTTCGCGAGTTGAGCTTCTGGGGAGCCGCTGATCCCCCCCCCCCGGATTAAGAGGTCCCCGGACGTCTGGCTGTGCTGGGGGAGGGAGGGAGACTCTGCTGCTGCCCGCTGCTGCAGGTGAGGAGGGTCTGACCTTGCCTTCCCTTGCAGGTGAACGGTCACCTGGACTACATGAAGCAGATGGACACCATCCTGAAGGCCGTGGGGCTGAAAACGAAGCCAGCCCTGCAAGAGCGAGGCGGGCTCCTGGCAGCGCCTTCTGCCCCCAGCGAGGAGGAGGAGGAGGAGGAGAAACAGGGGATGTCTCCGGACGGCACCGCCTCGGAGGAGCCCAGTGTGCTGGGCAGGCCCGATGTGGGTGGACCTGCGGAGGGGGAAGGCCTCCAGGGCAGTGAAGACTACTGGTGTTGGGAGCCGGTCTCCACTCCTGGACAGGAATGTGAGGTTTCCCCAGCAAAGGAAGAACCTCCTGAAACTCTGCCCTCTTCCTCTCCCTCTCCCTCTTGATATTCCCAGAATGTTCTCTGTGGACCTTGGGGTAACCGGGAACGTGGGGAGACGCCTTTTGCACGGGTCTGTGTCTTTTTTGCCGTGCTGGTCAGTCTCGGACAGACAGGCAGGGGCCCCTGGAAACCTCAAAAGCTGATGTGAGAGTCGGCATTCTTTTCTCTTTGATGTCTGGTATCCTGCCCCTGGATAGGGAGGCTCTGCTCTTTGCCGCCCCGTCTCCGGCTGCACCAAAAACTATAAAGTCAGCTCTGCAGGTCCCTGACCACTGCTCCCATTCTCCCCTGGCAGCAGTGGCTAGACAAGGGTGGCTTTGTAGTCCAGTCGGGTCTGGGGTGGGGGAGTGAAGCTCGGAAGGGCTGGCCCCACAGCACAGAGCGTGGTTTTTTTTTCCTTTTCTTTTAGAAAAGTTTAGCAAGTTAAGATCGTGTTAAGCACTTTTTTGAGGAAAGGGTTACCTCTCTGCATTTAGGAGTCCTTGGACCCCGCGCCGACTCTCCCAAGGCTTGGTCGAGCAGAGCAGAGCAAAGGAAAGGTAGCCTGCTTCTGAAGAGGGAGGCTCAGTCTGTTGCCTTCACAAAGACACACCTTGCAGGAAAGGCTGCAGGGTTCACCAACTGCACCCCTTAAGAATTTAGATCCCCTCCCAGTTTGGAAATTGGTAACGGCCAGCCTTTCACTCTTCGGCTGTTAAGTATTGATGGTTTTCCATTGATAAGGCTGCTTCCCTTGTCTTCCCAGCTCTCTCTCGGCTTGACTGAAAGGAGGGTGCAGATCAAAAATCGGAGCAACTAGACCAGGGGTCTTCAAATGGGGCCCTTTTATGACTTGTGGACTTCGACTCCCAGAATTCCTCAGCCAGGCACGTGTGCCTGGCTGAGGAATTCTGGGAGTCGAAGTCCACGAGTCATAAAAGGGCCCCGTTTGAAGACCCCTGAACTAGATCAATACTCCCTGGAAGGTGCCTTTGGCTGCCCGTGGGAATGAAGGACGCTCAAAAAAACAATAATTTTTAAAAAACGGCCACTGAAAGAGAATCTCCGGATGACCTTTCTACTGCTGCTGCTCTCGTGCCCTAATCCAGGGGTTCCCAGCTGTTTGTTGTTTTTTCATTTTCATTTCTGTCTTTTTTTTTTTTAATGTTTGAATTGTGTTAGCCCAGGGGTCTTCAAACCTGGCCCTTTTATGACCCCCCAGAATCCTGGGAGTTGAAGTCCACAAGTCATCAAAGGGCCACGTTTGAAGACCCCTGTGTTAGCCGGTCGATGCGGGCTGTAGGGACCACAGATGTCCACAGGAGGGCAGGCTTTTCCTTCCCCGCTCCCCAGGGAAGGCGATGGGATCCTAATGCGAAATCTGGTTTAAAAAGTAAATAAAAGCAGTAAATAAAAGGGCTGGTAATCATACTACAGGCAGCCCTCTACGCACGAGCCCCACATTTCTGTTGCTAAGTGAGACACTTGTTAAGCGAATTTCTCCCCACTTTGTGACCTTTCTGGCCACCGTTGTTAAGTGAACCGCCACATTTGTTAAGTTAGCCACACGGTTGTTAAGCGAATCGGGCTTCCCTCCTTGACTTGTCAGAAGGTCAAAAGGGGATCGCGTGACCCCCTCCGGGGACGCTGTGACCGTCGTAAATGTGAGTCAGTTGTCAAGCTTCTAAATTTTAATCACGATGCTGCCAGGGTTATAAGTGTGAAAAACGGCCCTTTTTCAGTGCTGTTGTAATGTCGAACGGTCACTAAACAAACTGTTGTTAAGTCGAGTGCTATTTGTAAAAGAGTAGTAAGAATAATGGTTGACCTTGGCTCGCTTTACTAGTTGCCATGACTAAAAGTGACCACAAGAGGGCAGACTCCCTGGCCTTTACCAGCCACCCTGCTCTTTTGGAGATAATGTTCATTTGTATTTTTATCTTTCATATTATTTCATTTCCAAGTGCTTAGATGTTCTGAGTCTTCATTCTGAGTCTTCACTTGAGATACGGCATCCAGTTCTGGATGTAAAAAAGATGTTGAGACTCTAGAAAGAGTGCAGAGAAGAGCAACAAAGATGATCAGGGGACTGGAGGCTAAAACATATAAGGCAGGGGTTCTCAACCTTGGCGCTGGCTGAGGAATTCTGGGAGTTGAAGTCCACAAGTCTTAAAGTGGCCAAGGTTGAGAACCCCTGATATAAGGAATGGTTGCTGAAATTGCTGGTATGTCTAGTTTAATGAAGAGAAGAACGAGGGGGGACAGGATATCAGAGTTCCAGTATCTCAGGGGCTGCCCCAAAGAAGAGGGAGTCAAGCTATTCTCCAAAGCGTCTGAAGGCAGGAAAAGAAGCAACGGATGGAAACTAATCAAGGAGAGAAGCAACCTTGTTGTGAGCCGCCCTGAGTCTTGGGAGAAGGGCGGCATATAAGTTTAATTAATAATAATAATAATAATAACCTAGAACAGTGATAGCAAACCTTTTAGAGGCCGAGTGCCCAAACTGCAACCCAAAACCCACTTATGCATCGTCGAGTGCCGGGTGGGCATGGCCCATTGGGTGGGCATGGCTGCAGTGGCAACGGCCGACTGGTTGGGACTAAAAAGTTCAATCAATCAATTCCAACTTTGCAAGATCTTTTTTTTCCACGAGAAGTTGAAATTGATTAAGTGAACCTTTTTTTTTTTTTTTTTTGCACATGGCGGCAGAGGCCTAAGGCGAAAAGGTTTTATAAAACCCAGCTGAAGGCCTAGGACTGGGGCGACAGTGCGCGTGCCCACAGAGAGGGCTTTGAGTGCCGCCTCTGGCACCTGTGCCCTAGGTTTGCCACCACTGACCTAGAACGAAGGAGAAACTTCCTGACAGTTAGAACAATTAACCAGTGGAACAACCTGCCTCCAGAAGCAGTGAATGCTCCAACACTGAATTTTTTTAAGAAGAGACTGGACAGCCCTTTGTCTGAAATGGTATAGGGCTTCCTGCCTGAGCAGGGGGTTGCATATTCTCCTATTCTATTCTATTCCATTCCATTCCATTCTTCCAAGCAGAGGAAATATTTAAGAAGGCAGCCTGGGAAAGGCTAAAAATGCAGGCTCAGCTGGCCTTTGCTGTTAGGTTAAGTTTAATTTCCACTTTATATAAAAAGCGAAGAGGATAAGGAGCAATAATCCTAACACAACTAGGACATGTTTCTTGTGATTCAGCGCTCCATGCAGCATTGGTGGAACTCTTTTCTGCAGCCGTGGAGCACAGGAGAGACCAAGCAGAGACACGGGGAGAGAGAGAGAGCAGGCAGGCAGGCAGGCAGGCATAAAGAGAGACAAATCCCTTTTACTTTGAAACTTTTCAATTAGTACGAAAGTCTACCGAAAGGCAACCGAGCTGGAAGAAGAGAGACTGAGGAAGACACCCCCCCCTCGCCCTGTGTCAACCCCAACCCCTTTCCAGCGAACGTGAACAAACACACTTGGGGCATGTTAAGGTCACAAGCTGGACTCCACCTTACTTGGTGTTCAGTAGTGAACGGGGGTTAAATTCTCACCCCCCCCAGGCTTAGGAAGTCCTTAGCTGACCGATAATAACAATGATCAGAACTGTCTAAGCCAGGGGTAGGGTACCTGGGCTCTTTTATAAGAACATAAGAGCCATGCTGAATCAGGCCAAAGCCCATCGAGTCCAGCATTCTGTGTCACACAGTGGCCCACCAATTGTACATGGGGATCTTGAGCAGAAAGAGAAGGCAAAACCCTCCCTTTCCCTTGACCCCCAACAAATGGGACTCAAGGGAATCCTGCCTGCCTCAACCAACATAGAGGCGGCACATGGACATCCGTTTTAATAACCACCGATACACTTGGCATCCATGAATCTGTCTGACCCTGCCTTGAAGCTGTCAAGGCTGACAGCTGTCACGACCCCTTCTGGAAGTGAATTCCATAAATCAACGACCCTCTGGGTGAAGAAATATTTCCCTTTATTTGTCCTCACTTTCTTACCTATGAGCTTTAGGGAGTGCCCCCTTGTCCTGGTATTGTGTGATAGAGAAAAGAATTTTTCTCTATCCACCTTTTCTATCCCATGCATGATTTTATACACTTCGATCAAGCCACCCCTTAAACGCCGTCTTTCAAGGCTGAAGAGACCAAGGCGTTGCAATCTGGTTTCATAAGGGAGGCGCTCCATTTCCTTGATCATTCTTGTTGCCCTTTTTTCCACCTTTTCCAGTTCCATTATATCCTTCTTGAGGTGCGGTGACCAGAACTGTACACAGTACTCCAAGTGTGGTCTCACCATCGATTTGTACAGAGGCAATACAACACTTGCTGACTTATTTTCGATTCCCTTCCTAATCATGCCAAGCATGGAATTTGCTTTTTTTACTGCTGCTGCGCATTGGGTTGACATCATCATCAAGCTGTCCACCAAAACCCCAAGATCCCTTTCTTGGGTTGTCTCAGACAACCCAAGACTTGTGGACTTCAATTCCCAGAATTCTTGAGCCAGCATGGGAGAACTATGGCTCCCTTCATGACTGGTGGACTTCAACTTCCAGAATTCCTGAGCCAGCCATGCTGAGGGGAAAGGGAGAGGTTTCCAAGCTGAGCCAGGCTGGCTCAGGAATTCTGGGAGTTGAAGCCCACCAGTCATCAAAGAGCCCAGGTGGCCTACCCCTGGTCTAAGCAATTGCCCCATAATTCCTTCCATGTAGCTCAAGAGAGGCAGGTCAGCCAGGCTGGGGGATGACAGGCTGCCGTGGCTCGCAAAAATGTGCAAAAAGCTGGCGAGGGCTGTGAAGGCAAGGAGGGGGTGACCGTGGTCCTTTTTGTGTTTAGTAAACAGCAGGTTCTCCCCCTCCCCACCGGCCCAAACGGCTGTAATAAAACATCACACAAATCTGGCGATGGGGGAAATATTGCACGCCCATTGGAATTTCAGCTGGATTTTTGAAAAGGGAGGCTGGGGTTCAGCAGTGCACAGGTGAGCCGGGGGCGCATGACCCCGGCTCACGGCCGCTAGCCCTGGCTTGGAAGAAAGCCAAGTGAAAACCTTCCTGTTTAGCGCCACGTGCAAGCTGGTTTGGGGGGATAAGGCTGGGGCAGGGAGTGGCCGGCTCTAGGCCAGGGAAGGGATGGGAAGGTTTGCAGTGGGGACTCCAGGAGGCAAAACACACAGCCAGGGCAGGCCTCCGCTGTGCTGTCCCTTTTAAGCACGCACATACATGCACACGTATGTTTGCTTGGCAGCGTTCTGCAATCATATACGGACAGGAAAAAAATCACGCCAGAAGCCATCCAAACTGCGAGGCTGGCGGGCAGAGAGAGGAAAAAATAATCTAAAAAGATCTGAGGAGCGAGAAGGGGAATCCAGGCGAAAGGAGGGACAGTGGCTCTCCTTGGTCCTGAGGGGGACAGCTGGCCGGTGGAATCGCCTCCCCCTCCCCACAACCCCAGCACAGGTCAGAACCGCCACCGGTCCACCGAGCAGGGCAGGATACTCAATCGGAGGGGCTGTTCAGATAGATGAGGTTCAGCTTGGGCTCCGGCGTCTGCTCGGCCTGGGAAAGGCGAAGGGAGTTGGCCCGCGTGGCCGGGAGGAAGCCGAACGTCTGGTCGCTGGGGTCGTTGCCGTGGATGATGGAATCGGCCGAGTCCGTCTCCCCTGGCAGAGACAGGGCGTTCCGGAGGGAGACCCCCGGCCGGGGGCCGCTGTTGGAATTCCTCAGGGAGAGGGAGACGCGGCTGGGCCTGCGTTCCCATGTGCGGGGACAGCAAGGCAGGTACTTGGCCATGGCCCGCTTGAAGTCCCGCATGAAGAGCGGGTAGATGATGGGGTTGGCGGTGCTGTTGCAGTAGCCCAGCCAGGTCAGGATGTCGAAGAAATCGGCCGAAATGCAGTTGCAGACCGCCTGGAGAGAGGAGGGGGGGAGGAGGAGGAAGAAGAGGAAGGAGAAGAAGAAGAGGAGGAGGAGGAAGAGGAGGAGAAGAGAAGAGGAGGAGGAAGAAGAGGAAGAAAAAGAAGGAGAAGGAGAAGAAGAAAAGAAGGAGAAGGAGAAGGAGAAGAAGAAGAGAGGAGAAGGAGAAGAAGAGGAGGAGGAGGAGAAGAAGAAGAAGAAGAAAGACAGTTTGAGGAGAAGCGAGAGAGAGAAGAAAGACAGAATAAGAGGAGTTGCCGAAGCTCACTTTTTTGCAAATTCAGGCAGTTCTCAGTTTACGACCACAACTGAACCCAAAATTTCTGCTGTTAAGCGAGACAGTTGTTCAATGAGCTTTGCCCCATTTTATGACCTTTCTCACCGCCGTTGCTAAGTGGATTACAGTTGTTAACCCAAAGGTGCTTTTTCAGGAGGCAACTGAACTTTGAAGGCATTTCACTTCTCCCCCAAGAAGCTTCCTCAGCTCTGACCGGATGGTGGGGAGGGAAAGGATTGATGCTCCTTGCAGACAGCTGGTCCTTGCCTCCTTTCAGAGGAGGTTCGTCTGTGTCCTCAGGGTCAGCTGAGTGGTGCAAACGTGTGTTGAGCCTTCATCCTTTCAGCAGTTCCAAGAAGGCCCCACACCCATTTGCCCCATTCAGCTGACCCTGAGGACACAGACAAACCTCCGAGTGGCCTCAACGACCCTCTGAAAGGAGGCAAGGGACCAGCTGTCTGCAAGGAACATCAATCCTTCCATTCCCCACCATCCGGTCAGAATGGAAGAAGCTTCTGGGAGGAGAAGCGAAACATCTTCAAAGAAAAACAAGAAAGTCCAGTTGCCTCGTGGGAAAAGCACCTTTGGGATAACCAGGACCCGGATGACGGAGAACCTCCATAGACAGCAGTTGTTAAGTTAGTAACACAGGTTGTTAAGTGAATCCGGGTTCCCCATTGGTTGCTTGTCGCAAAAGGGGATCAGGTGACCCCGGGACACTGCAACCGTCATAAGTATGGGGGTCAGTTGCCAAGTGTCTGAATTTTGATCACGTGACTCTGCAACGATGGTGTGAAAAGCGGTCCTGTGTCACTGTTTATGCCGATTCCACCCTCCACCGCATACAATCGCCGTTGAGCAGTCACTAAACACAACAGTTTAGTCGAGGACTCATTGTAAATCTACCAGGGGTTGGAACAGATGAGGACAATTGTCTTCTCCGACTGCTTTTTCTAACAACGCATCACTTCTATCTAGAGAATTCAACTTTCCCTTCGTCCCTTTGAGCACCTTTCACTGATGCAAAAAAAATAAAGGGTGGGGGGGAACACTTTATGAATAAAAATAACTTTTGTGACTGGAGTAAAAGGGATAAAAAATACCCAGAGTCATATGAGGATTTAAACTTGAATTTCCAGGATCACAAGGAGGTGCCAAGAAACGGGAGATAATTGGAGCTGATGGGACTCCCGATTTCCCTCCTGCCCCCCCCACCCCACCCCAGGTTCCCTACCACCCCCTCTGCCCCCTTGCAACCTTCTCTTGGGGGGGCAGAATGTACCCCCAGAGTGCTCACCTGGGCCACGTTGCAGACGAAGAAAGGCAACCACGCCACAAAGAACATGCCCAGAAGAATGCCCAGAGTCAGGCTGGCCTTTAGCGCCCGTCGGCTGTGCTTGCTGGCAAACTTCCGGTTGTCGCTCACCCCACTGGCCTGGCCCTGATCTTGGGGAGCCTGTGAAGAGCCCCAAAAGCAGAAGGAGGTCAAGACACCTTTGGAAAAGGGGGGTGCCCAGATGCCCCAAACTGGGACTCGGCGGAGGGCTGGCGATGCCAGGGAGATGCCCAGCTACTGGAACTGGGGGGGGGGTCTGGGAAGCCAGGATGCGGCCCTTTTTTTAAAAAAATTCTTTTATTAAAACAATCAACATTGAACATACAATCATATTATGCAGCAATCATCATAGCACCTGATATACAACACTAAGTATTGGTCTTTGTCAACGTCTGATTTGGTAAACATTTTTCACTCCTCACGTCAAGCCTCAACTATACGCCTGTTACACTTTATTTGATTGGTGTTTCTCTTGTCTATAGTCTATCCACTGTTTCTAGTCTATCACATATTATTCATCTCAGCAATAGTGCAATCTTTTATGATCCCTAACCAAAGATCCTGAGGTAGAAATTCAATAACCTGAGGAAGATATTCGATCCGCTTTTTCAGTATTAAAGTGATCAACATTAAACATAAGATCATATTGAGAAGCTATCATCCTAGAACATAGCATACAACATTAGGTATTAGTCTTTGTAAACGTCTGGTTTGGTAAGCCTTCTTCACTCCTCATGTCAAGCCTCCACTATACACCTGTTACATTCTATCTTTTATGATCCCTAATAAACAAAAAAAAATTCCTGAGGTAGAAATTCAATAACCTGAGATGAAAATTCAATTCGCTTTTTCAATATTAAAGTAATCAACATTAAACATAAGATCATATTAAGCAGCAATCATCATAGAACATAGCATACAACATTAAGTATTAGTCTTTGTAAACGTCTGGTTTGGTAAACATTCTTCACTCCTCGCGTCAAGCCTCAACTATACGCCAGATGCATTTTATTTGATTGGTGTTTCTCCTGTATATAGTCTATCCACTGTTTCCAGTCAGTCAAGTATTGTTCATTTGAGCGATCTTTCAAGTATGCCGATATTTTCGCCATTTCCGCCAAATTTGTTACTTTCACAGTCCATTCTTCCATAGGCGGTATTTCTGGATTCTTCCAGTATTGTCCCACCAACAATCTGGCTGCTGTAATTAAGTTCAAAAATAAATTTGTCTCTGAGGTAGTGAAATCCTTTGTGATCCCTAACAGAAAAGCCTGAGGTAGAAATTCTATACGCTTTTTGAAAATGGTTTGGAGTGTCCACCATATCTTCCTCCAGAAGGCTTTGATTTTTCTGCATGTCCACCATACATGAAAGTAGGTAGCCTCCCCGTCACCACACCTCCAGCATTTGGGCTGGGAGTCTGGATAGATGAGTGATAGTTTTTTCGGGTCTAGGTGCCATCTATAGAAGTGGATGCGACTTCGTAAATTCTACATTTCTCACCCAGATTTTCTCCCACGTATCCATGGTGATAGAATGCCCAAAGTCTTGTTCCCACTTTACCATACAGTTCTTGACTAGCTCAGTTTCAGAGTCCATTTCTATCAGAATGCTGTACACTCGTTTGATGTGCATGATCCCCTGTTCTCTAATCTGTTTAATTAGATTCTCGTCAGTCTGGGATAAACCCTTCTTCTTGTCTTTATGCCACCTTGATTGCAGTTGTAGATATGATAGCCAGGTACCTCCTATTCCTTCGTCTGCTAGCGTTGTTTGAGGCTTTAAGGAGAACCCATTTTCTTCTTCTAGTACAAGTTTACTGTAGGGCACCACTTCCTGCCCTTGGGATATGTTTACATCCCCTATTGCGTGTCCGGGGATCGTCCAGATGGGGATCTTATCGTGTAGAAGGTATTTATATTTCTTCCAGACCCATAACAACGGGATTCGTAGTGGGTTCTCCTTGAAGTTCTTGTCTGCCTTTTTGTCATACACCAAGTATGCGTGCCAGCCGAATAGTAGACCATGTCCTTCGACATTCTGTCATTCGTCATGTTGATCCAGTCACTCAATGCCACCAGTGTCGCTGCGTAGTAGTATAGCTTTAGATTAGGCATTTTTAGTCCCCCTCTCTCCCTTGTGTCCTGGATGATTTTTAGTTTCACCCTCGGTCTCTTGCCATCCCAAATATATCTGTTGATGTCTTTCTGCCAGTTGTCCAAGTCCACATCCTTTTTTGAGTATGGGTAGCATTTGAAACAGAAATAGAAATCTTGGCAATACGTTCATCTTAACTGCTGCTATCCTGCCCAGCAGGGACAGTCGTAGTGTTCTCCACCTTTCCAGATCTGCTTGTATCTTGTTCCACAGCACCTCATAGTTATTCTTGTATAATTCCGCATTCGTTGATTCTATCTCCACTCCTAAGTATTTAACTTTCTTGACTATTTCGCAACCCGTTATTCTTTCCAAGTCCTGTCTTGCTTTGTTGTCTAGATTTTTGACTAGCATCTTTGTTTTTGATATATTTACTTTGAAGCCTGACACCCTACCATAGTCTTCCATTATCTCCATCAATCTCTTTGCTGACTGTACTGGTTGCGACATTGTCACCAGCAAGTCATCTGCAAAGGCACATAGTCTGTAATCTTGTTGTCTGATCTGTATGCCCTGTATGTCTTCTGCCGCTCTTATCCTGTTCAGTAGAATCTCCAGCGTTAGGACAAATAGCAGGGGTGATAGCGGGCAGCCCTGTCTCGTGCCTCTTTCTATGTTGAATGAGTCTGTTAAGTCTCCATTAACAATGATCTGGCCTGTTTGTTTCTGGTAAATTGCCGTTTTGGAGTTGAGAAACTGTACTCCCATTTTCATCTTCCGGACCAAGTTTGTCAGAAACGGCCAATTCAGTCTGTCGAAGGCTTTTTCTGCGTCCACAAACATAAGGGCGGCTGGTACCTGTTTGTGCCTGTCCAAGTACTCTATTATGTTCAACAGCTGTCTCACGTTGGTTTTCATCTGGCGTCCTTGTATAAATCCCCTTTGGTCCGGGTGTATCGTTTTTTGTAGTACAGTCATTAATCTATTGGCCAAAATTTTTGTGAAGATTTTGTAGTCCGTGTTTAGTAGTGAGATGGGTCTGTAGTTCGCGGGCTGTGCGTTGTCTTTCCCCTCCTTGGGGATTAACGAGATGTAGGCTGTTTTCCAGGATGGTGGGACTTGACCTCCTTCTTGTATGTTGACAAATAGCTTTCTGAGGGGTTCTAACATCTCTTCCTGGAGATGCTTGTAGTAGGTCGCTGTTATCCCATCCGTCCCGGGCAATTTTCCTGTTTTCAGTTGTTTGATCGCTGAGTGTATTTCCTCCTTTGTGATTAAGGCATTCAGGGTCTCTCTTTGCACGTCGGTGATTGCCTGTATCTTTTCGTTTTGTAGAAGCTCATCTATCTCTTTGTCTTGTGTTTTCTCCTCGGCATACAGTTTCGAGTAGAACTCTGTGAAGGCTTTCTTGATGGTTTCTTGTCGGAATTCTTCCTTGCCTTTGTATTCTATCTTTTCAATTATGTGGGATTTCTGTTTCTTTCTTATGATGTAGGCAAGCCATCGGCCCGGTTTGTTGGCCTTGCAGAATGTTTTATGTTTTGCATATTGTATATTCCTTGCAACTTGGTCTGCCATCAACATGTCAAATTGCTTTCTTAAGATCTTGATTCCTTCTTTGGTGGCTTTGTCGTCTGGCCTTTTTATTAATAGCCGCTCCCTCTTACTTATCTCGTTTTCTAACTCTTTTCTTTTTTGTTCTTGTTTGCGACGGTGCTTGTTATTCATGTCCATGAGGATCCCGCGCATATACATCTTGCTGGCGTCCCAGATCATTTTTATCGGTGTTTCGTTGTTCATATTTATGTTGAAGAATTCCTTCATAGCATTTTTGCATTCCGCCACCTTTTCTTCGTGTCTAAACAGGTTTTCATTAATTCTCCAGGATCTCCTCTGTTTCAAGCCGTGTCTTAATTCCATCCTCACAGGATTGTGGTCTGTTAGTACCTTGGGTAGGATTTTCACCGCGTTTAGACAAACTAGCAAGTCGCTAGATGTTAATATAAAGTCAATTCTGGAGAATGATTGATGTCTGCCAGAGAAGAAGGTGAATTCTTGTTCTTTGCCGTGCCTTTCCCTCCATACGTCTGTCAGTTTGAGGTCCTCCTTCATATCAAAGAAGGATTTAGGCAACTTGGAGTGTTTTTGCGGGTTAGGTGCAGTTCTTTTTTTGTCCAGGGCAGTCTCTATGACCCCGTTCCAGTCTCCCAGTATAATGCAAGATCTGTAGTTGAGTTGTATTAACTTCTTGTGTATCCTTTTGTAAAATTTGCCTTGTTGCTGATTTGGTGCATATATGCCCATCACCAGAATCTTCTTGTCTTCTTGTGTTATTTCAATTGCCAGGTATCTACCTTGGGGGTCAGACTCTATTAGCTTAGCTATTACATGTTTCTTTACATATATAACAATCCCATTCTTTTTTCTTGGCGCCGCTGCCACGAAGTGCGCACCTAGTTTGTAGTTGATCAGATATTTCTGGTCTGCCGCTCTGATGTGTGTTTCTTGTAGGCAGATTATATCGCTTTTACCTTGGTTCAGGTAATGGAGTATTTTTCTCCTTTTCTGAGGGGAGTTCAGTCCGTTAACATTCCAAGTCAAATATTTAGTTGTCATTATCTGTTTCAGGATACTCTTGCAAGACCACTTCTGTTATTTCTCCTGCTTTCTTCTTTGGTCTCGTTCCCATGATATCCGGATTGGTGCTCATATTGGGTTGTGGGGTCTTGCCTTGCTGGTCTGTGCGTTTGGTAGTGGATCCTGGTAGCCTGCCCTCTGTAGACTGCTCTGCTTCCTTGTTTTTGTTGCCCTCTGCTCTCTGCGCCATCGCATCTCGAGGTGGTCCATTCCTTTCTTCTGCCACTGCTCCGGTCTGTGCCTCTGCGCGGCTTGCTCATTGACCTCGATCCCTCCCGCTTTCCAGTGGTCCATCTGCATCTTCTCTCGTGGTGGATTGAGGGCCGTCCGACTTCAGTTCCTTTTCAAGGAAGTCTTTGGCTTTCTGGACCGAGTTCAAGTAGTATCTTTTGTTTCTATTGAGAAGTGACATCCCTGTTGGGGTTTCCCATCGATATTGCAGAGCACGTGGTCTCAGCTTGTTGATTAGGAATTTGTAGTCCTTTCTGTCTCTCAACATCGCCGGGGGGATCTCTTTCAGTACCTTCACCTCCTGCTCCTCTATGTAAAATGTCTTGTTGTAGGAAGTGACAGAGATGAGGTTTCGGAGCCTCTGTGTTACGAAATGGATGACCACGTCTCTTGGTTGCTGCCTGTTTGCTGACCTCCATGCGCCAACTCTGTAGATTCTATCGAATTGCCACGCAATCTCATTGGTGCTCTTACCCAGAAATGTTGCCAGGGCCCCTACAAAGGTCCTGAGCAGGCCTCCTTGGGTTTCGTTTGTTATCTCTTTCCACCCTCTAAACCTGATTGCAGACGCCATTTGCCAGTATTGCATCATGGTGGACTGGTCTTGAGCCTCTCTTTTCACCTCTGCAATCTGTCCCTCCATGCGGTTCTCCACTTCTTCCATCCTCTTTTCTGTATTCTCCTTAATTTCCTGGAGGTTCTTTCCCATTTCATCCCCTATTTTCTTGTAGTGTGCTTGCATTGCCTCCTTCATTCGGTCCAGGTCAGTGGCCGTCGCTTTGCGTTGTTCTTCCCACTTTCTCTCTAGGTCTCTACCTTGGTCCGCCAGCATCCGTTTTATGTCTTTGTATCTTTCCTCCATCTTCTGTTCTGCTTCTATGCATCTTTTCTCCGTCCTCGCGCCCATTTCTTCCAATTTTCTATCCATGCCATCCATCCTTTTTACCAGCGTCTCTATCGTTTCTTTTAGCGTCTCTATCGTCTCTTTTAGCTCTTGGATCATGTGTGTTGCTGGGCATGCATGGGTTGGCGGATGGGTCTGATGGCCTGTAGTTGGATGGGGGGGTGTGAGGATGGGTGGGGTATTGCCTGGCAGATTAGAGGGCTGGGCCGGGGAGGCTGCAGCTCCCTTTGTGTGTGGTATCTTGGTCTGTTTTGTCCGTTTGGCTGCCATTTTGAGCTTATCCTCCTGTTGGCCTATCCACCCTTAAAGCCACCCCTTAATGTTGAGAGTTGTGGGAGAATTGTTCCTGTGTAAGATTATCAAGCTGATAGGATAGATTGGGTCTAATTCTTCTGTTTAAAGTTAGCAAGTGTTTGTTATGTTCTATGATGATCGCTTCTTAATATGATCTTATGCTTAATGTTGATTACTTTAATAATGAAAAAGCAGACTGAATTTTTACCCCAGGTTATTGAATCTCTACCTCAGGATCTTTTGCTAGGGATCATAAAAGATAAAATATAACAGACATATAGTAGAGGCTGGAAGTGAGGAGTAAAGAATATTTACCAAACCAGACGTTTACAAAGATTAATACCTAGTGTTATATGTTGTGTTCTATGATGATTGATTATTAGTATGATCTTATGTTTAATGTTTAACTACTATCTCAGGACCTATTGTTAGGGATCATAGAGAATAAAAAATGTAACAGGTGTATAATAGAGGATTGAAGTGAGGAGTGAAAAATGTTTACTAAATCAGATGTTTACAAAGAATAATACGTAGTGTTGTATATCAGATGCTATGATGTTTGATGCATACAAAGATTTTATGTTCAATGCTGATTATTTTAATAAAGGAATTTTTATATATATATAAAAAAAAGTTAGCAAGTGTTCATGTCTTACAGTTCATATGCTACCAGCAAAAAAATGGTCCAATAAGGGGTGTAATTTCTCTCCCACTAAACTTTGCAATACTGGCAGGGATGACACCAAGTTGAGAGGATCTGGGGCCTGTGCAGATGGCCCCCTTCTCAAGGCAGCAGTTAGGCTCTAAGCGTGACTAGTCATCAGGCACTTAAATAGACAGCACAACTAGTCTTCAGGCAAATAGTCAGGCTTCAGGACCTCAAGTAGTTTCTTCTGTTCTGGGGCCTCACCTCCGTCAGAGGAAATTAGTCCTCCTCCCAAGCTTTTGAATCCCCCAAGCTCGCTGCCTGCTGTGGGGGAGGAGGAACGGCGTTTCTGTAGGGCCTTTCCCCCCCTCCTTTCTTCCTTGCTTTGCCTCCACTCGCCCGCTCGGTCTTCTCCTCCTCCGCCCACCCGGGTCTTCCTTGCTGCCTCCGGTACCTTATTTGGATCTTCTGAGGGTCCTCCTCCCGCAGCTGGTCTCTCCCGACGGCTAGCGTCCCTCGGCTCGCTGCTCGACCCTCGCTGCTATCCGCTGTCCCGGTCAGCCTTGCTTCTTGAGGGTCCGTTCGCCTCCGCTTCTGGTTGCCTCATCAGGCCTCCTCCGCTGCGCTCTCTCCATTCCTCCTTCTTGCTAGCTCGTCCGGGGGGTCCTCTTCAGGCCGGCAGACCCCCCCTGCAGCGAGTCTGTGTCCCCTTCCTGCTTCTTGGCTCCTCTCTCGCCAGCTCCCTTGCGTTCACGGCGCAGCATTTTCGGGCCCGCTGGCCAGCCGCCCGGCCGCCGCCGGCTTCAGCAGCTCCGTTCGCGGCTTCCCGGGACCTTCTGGCGGCGAGCCTCACTGTTTTCGAGAGCTCCGATGTTCTCCTTCTGTCCGGTCTTCTCTCTTTGTCGCTCCCTTTCACGGTGCCTAATTATTTTGAATTTCCCGCTGGCCCCGTCCCGGAGCTTTCTAAGAAAGGCTCCGGTCCTCGTGACCGGAACCGGAAACTCCTCGGATGCGGCCCTTTTAAAGCAGCTGGAAAGGAACTTCCTTTCCCCCCTACCCCTGCACCCTCCCCCACAGTAGAAAAGAATCAGTCCGGGGGGAGCCATTGGGGGCTTTCCTTGCAAACTCAGGTGGCGGTTTTTCGGGCTTATAGGACACAGAGCCGGCCAAGATCAACCTGGCTTTGAAGCTTAGTGTGTGGACAGCCAAGATTTTGTGGGGCAGGGGATTCTTTGCAAAGAAGACCCCCATTTAGATAGATATGAGAGAGAGAGAGAGAGAGAGAGAGAGAGAGAGAGAGAGAGAGAGAGAGAGAGAGAGAGAGAGAGAGAGAGAGAGAGAGAGAAGTAGATATAGATAGGTAGATAGAATAGAGATTAAAGGGCGCCCACCGGAGCCCCGAGCAGCAGTGGCGGCAGCGGCGCCCTCCTCGCCCCTCGCCTTGCCTCGCCTCTCCGGCCGGCCGGCCCGCTGCACGCAACAGCTGCCGGCCGCGCCCTGCCAGACATTTCACAACCCGACTAGGTAACGCCATCAAGGCTAGAAGGAGGTGGGCTTTGCTCCCTCCTTATATACAAGTGGCTTTCCCTGCCGGTGTGGATGGGAGTGTTGTTTTCTCCTTCGTAGTTCTTTCATGAAGGCGAGCAGAAGGGGGAAAAGAGAGCTGGAAGAAAGGAAGAGGGAGCCAGGTCCGGAGAACAAAGGAGGAGGCAAGTAGAACTGGCAGAGAGCAGCATCGAAAGGAAGGAGGTGACTAAAAAGCAGACAGCGGGGGAAGACTCAAGCAGAGGGACTGGTGAGTGTTACCCCACGCGCTGCGCCCCAGACCCACCAGAAAGAGAGCCCCAGGGAATCAGAGAAGGGCAGAACCTACCAGGGAAGAAGGTGGGAGGAAGAAGAAAGCTGGAAGGCAACCTGGAGCACTACTAAGGAAAGGCAGAAGGGATCTGTAAACGCAGGCTGCCAGAAGACAGGAAAAAGAGACCTGGACAAGACAGCAGAGAAAGAGGGGCAAGACAGAGCCAGAAAAGAACAAAGAGAAGGATCAGGCTGGCAGAGGGGAGTGAAGAGGAAGCCAAGGCAAAGGCACTGAATAGGCTCCCTGAACACAGAGCTGCCTGAATATAGGCTCTTACCCCTACACTGCCTAAACCCTGAACCCTTGAAAGGCTAGACTACTGGATCATCACCAGATCACAACCTAGTGTCCAATTTGGTCCAAATTGGAAACCAAAACAGTGCCAGGACAACAGGAGGACAACCTCAAGATGGCCTCCAAACAGACCAAACTGACAGAAACGATGGGAGTTGTATCCTCCCATGCCCAGCCTACTAAACCACCAGGAAGCACCCTACCCACCCCCACACCCTCCCATCCAACGGCAGATCCCCAGACCCATCAATGCACACAAGCCAGCTCAACAGCACACATAATACAAGAATTAAAGGAAGTAATAGGGACGCTGGTAGTGAGGATGGAAGGGATGGAAAAAAAGATGGAGGAAAACTGCAAAGAATTAAAACAAATGCAGATGGACCAGGGTAGGGAGCTGGAGAGAAAGTGGGAGGAGCAGCGCAGGGCAATGACCGCAGACCTGGTCCAAATGAAGGAGGCGATGCAAGCACACTACAAGGGCATAAGGGAGGAAATGGAGAAAAACTTCCAGGAGATCAGGGAGAAAGTGGACAAGCAGATGGACGAAAGGGAGAACCATGTAGAGGGACAGATAGCAGAACTGAAAAGGGTGGCTCAAGACCAATCCACCATGATACAATACTGGCAGATGGCGTCCGCGATCAGGTTTAGAGGCTGGAAAGAGGAACCAAACGAAGCCCAAGGAGACCTGCTTGGAACCTTTGTAGAGGCCCTGGCAACATTTCTGGGAAAGAGCACCACAGAGAGCGTTGGGCAATTCGACAGAATATACAGAGTGGGCGCATGGAAGGCAACAGACAGACGTCGGCCAAGGAACGTGGTTATCCACTTTATGACGCAGGGATTCCGGAACCTCATCTCAGCCACATCTTACAACAAGAGATTATACATAGAGGGGCAGGAAGTGAAAGTACTGAAAAAGATCCCCCCAACCATGCTGCGAGACAGAAAGGACTACCAATTTTTGGTCGACGAACTGAGATCATGCGCCATGAGATTTCGATGGGAAGCCCCAACGGGGATGTCACTTTTCTATAAGAATAAAAGATGCTACCTGAACTCGGTCCAGAAAGCCAGAGAATTCCTTGCAAAGGAACTGACGGCAGGTGGGCCTCAACACATCACGAGAGAAGAAGCAGAAGGGTCACGGGGACGCGGAAGAGACCGAGAACAACGAGCAAACCACCCAGAAATACAGACCGACGCAGCAGCAAGAGAAAGGAAAGGACCAACTCGAGACACGACGACACAGAGAACAGAAAGCAGAAAGCAACAACAACAAGGAAACAGGACAGACGGCGGATATCAGAGTACTACGATCCACTACCAAACGCACGGAGCAGCAAGGCACGACCCCTCTACACAACATGAGCACCAACCTAGATACCATGGGAACGAGACCAAAGAAGAACACAAGAGATAAAACAGAAGCGGTCTCAGAAGAGTATCCTGAAACCGACAATGGCAACTAATTACTTGACGTGGAACGTTAACGGACTAAATTCCCCACAGAAAAGGAGAAAGATATTTCATTATCTGTTTCAAGGAAGAAACGACATAATTTGCCTACAAGAAACACACATCAGAGCAGCGGACCAGAAATACTTAATCAACAACAGACTAGGTACACATTTTGTCGCAGCGGCACCACGAAAGAAGAACGGGATTGTTATATATGTGAAGAAACATGTAATAGCCAAGCTAATAGAGTCGGACTCCCAGGGTAGATACCTAGCAATCGAAGTGACACAGGATGACAAGAAAATTCTAGTGATGGGCATATATGCACCAAATCAACAACAAGGAAAATTCTACAAAAAGATGCACAAGAAGTTAACACAACTCAACTACAAATCATGTATTATTCTGGGAGATTGGAACGGGGTCATAGAGATTGCCCTAGAAGAGAAGAAAACAAAACCTAACCCACAGAAGCACTCCAAGTTGCCTAAATCTTTCTTCGACATAAAGGAAGACCTTGCACTGACAGACGTCTGGAGGGAACGGCACGGCAAAGAGCAAGAATTCACCTTCTTCTCCGACAGACATCAGTCATTCTCCAGAATTGACTTTATATTAACATCAAGCGACCTGTTAGTTTGTCTAAACGCGGTGAAAATCCTGCCCAAAGTGCTAACAGATCACAATCCGGTGAAGATGGAACTAAGACACGGTGTGAGACAGAAGAGATCCTGGAGAATTAATGAAAACCTGTTTAGACATGGAAAAAAGGTGGCGGAATGCAAAAATGCCATGAAGGAATTCTTCAGCATAAATATGAACAACAAAACACCGATAGAAATGATCTGGGACACCAGCAAGGCGTACATGCGGGGGATTCTTATGGACATGAATAAAAGGCACCGTCGCCAACAGAACGAAAAAGAAAAGAGCTAGAAGAGGAGATAAGCAAGAAAGAGAGGCTATTAATAAAAAGACCAGAAGACAAAATCACCAAAGAAGGAATTAAGATCTTAAGAAAGCAGTTTGACATGTTGATGGCAGACCAAGTTGCGAGGAACATACAATATGCAAAACACAAGACATTCTGCAAGGCCAACAAACCGGGTCGATGGCTGGCCTACATCCTAAGAAAGAAACAGAAATCCCGCATAATTGAAAAGATAGAATACAAAGGCAAGGAGGAATTTCGACAAGTAACCATTAAGAAAGCCTTCACAGAATTCTACTCGAAGCTATATGCCGAGGAGAAGACACAGGACAAAGAGACAGAAACTTTTCTACAAAACGAAAAGATACAGGCAATCACCGATACACAGAGAGAGGCCCTGAATGCCGCAATCACAAAGGAGGAAATACACTCAGCGATCAAACAGCTGAAACCAGGAAAATCAACAGGGACAGATGGGATAACAGCGACTTATTACAAGTGTCTCCAGGAAGAGATGTTAGAACCCCTTAGACAGCTATTTGTCAATATACAAGAAGGAGGCCAAGTTCCACCATCCTGGAAAACAGCCTATATTTCATTAATCCCCAAGGAGGGGAAAGATACTACACAACTCGCAAACTACAGACCCATCTCACTACTTAACACGGATTACAAAATATTCACAAAAATTCTGGCCAATAGACTAATGACTGTACTACAAAAAACAATACACCCGTACCAAAGGGAATTTATTCAAGGACGCCAGATGAAAACCAATGTGAGACAGCTGTTGAACATAATAGAGTACTTGGACAGGCACAAACAGGTACCAGCCGCCCTTATGTTTGTGGACGCAGAAAAAGCCTTCGACAGACTGAATTGGCCATTCCTGACGAACCTGATCCAGAAGATGAAAATGGGAGCACAGTTTCTCAACTCCATAAGGGCAATTTACCAGAAAAACAGGCCAGATCATTGTGAACGGAGACCTAACAGACCCATTCAACATAGAGAGAGGCACGAGACAGGGGTGCCCGCTGTCACCCCTGCTATTTGTCCTAACACTGGAAATTTTACTGAACAGAATAAGAGCGGCAGAGGACGTACAGGGCATACAGATTAAACAGCAAGACTACAAACTATGTGCCTTTGCGGATGACCTGCTGGTGACAATGTCGCAACCAGCACAGTCAGCAAGGAAATTGATGGAGATAATGGAGGACTATGGTAGGGTGTCAGGCTTCAAAGTAAATATATCAAAAACAAAGATGCTAGTCAAAAACCTAGACAACAAAGCAAAACGGAACCTGGAAAGAATAACGGGTTGTGAAATAGTCAAGAAAGTCAAATACTTAGGAGTGGAGATAGAATCAACAAATGCGAAATTATACAAGAATAACTACGAGGTCCTGTGGAATAAGATACAAACAGACCTGGAAAGGTGAAAATCACTACGTCTGTCCCTGCTGGGCAGGATAGCGGCAGTAAAGATGAACGTCTTACCCAGATTTTTATTTCTCTTTCAAATGCTACCCATACTCAAGAAGGATGCGGACTTAGACAACTGGCAGAAGGGCATCAACAGATTTATTTGGGATGGCAAGAGACCGAGGGTGAAACTAAAAATCATCCAAGACGCAAGGGAGAGAGGGGGACTCAAAATGCCTAATCTAAAGCTATACTACTATGCAGCGACGTTGGTGGCGGTGAGCGACTGGATCAACATGACAAATGATAGAATTCTGAATGTTGAGGGGCATGGTCTACTATTCGGCTGGCATGCATACTTAGTATACGACAAAAAGGCAGACAGGAACTTTAAGGAGAACCCACTACGAATCCCATTGTTATGGGTCTGGAAGAAATATAAGCACCTCCTACACGACAAGATTCCCATCTGGACGATTCCCGGACACGCAACAGGGGATATGAACACATCCCAAGGGCAAGAAGTGGTGCCCTACAGTGAACTTGTACTGGGAGAAGAAAACGGGTTCCTCTTGAAACCTCAAGCAACGCTAGCAAACAGAGGAATAGGAAGTACCTGGCTATCATATATACAACTACAATCAAGGTGGCGTAAAGACAAGAAGAAGGGCTTCTCCCAGACCGACGAGAATCTAATTAAACAGATTAGAGAACAGGGGATCAAGCACATCAAACGAGTGTACAGCATTCTGATAGAAATGGACTCTGAAACCGAGCTAGTCAAGAACTGTATGATAAGGTGGGCACAAGACTTCGGACACTCTATCACGATGGACACGTGGGAGAAAATCTGGGTGAGGAATGTAGAATTCACGAAATCGCAACACTTAAGGGAAAACTTCTACAAGATGTTCTATAGATGGCACCTAGACCCGAAAAAAATATCACTCATCTACCCGGACTCCCAGCCCAAATGCTGGAGGTGTGGGGATGGGGAGGCTACTTACTTCCACATATGGTGGACATGCAGAAAAATCAAAGCCTTCTGGAGGAAGATATGGTGGACACTCCAAACCATTTTCAAAAAGCGTATAGAATTTCTACCTCAGGCTTTTCTGTTAGGGATCACAAAGGATTTCACTACCTCAGAGGCAAATTTATTTTTGAACTTAATTACAGCAGCAAGATTGTTGGTGGGACAATACTGGAAGAATCCGGAAATACCGCCTATTGAAGAATGGACTGTGAAAGTAACAAATTTGGCGGAAATGGCGAAAATATCAGCATACTTGAAAAATCGCTCCAATGAACAATTTTTGACAGACTGGAAACAGTGGATAGACTATATCCAAGAGAGACACCAATCAAACAGAATGCAGCTGGCGTTTAGCTGAGGCTCGATGAGAGGAGGGAAGAAGGGTTAACAAATCAAATGTTTACAAAAACTAACACCCAATGTTGAATGTATATGTTATATAACTAATGCCTCTTAACATAACCTTATGACTAATGTTTGCTTTAATACTGTTAAAGCAGACTGAATCTCTACCTCAGGATATGAAACTTTTACCTCAGGATCTCTGGTTAGGGACTATAAAAGATTGCACTAGTAATGGGATGAAGTCAATTCAGAAGCGCAAACGAACAATATGCGATAGACTAGATACAGTAGATAGACCATATATAAGAGAAACATCAACCAAACAAAAGGTACTCGGAGTATACTTGAAGATGGAAGGGAGGAGGGAAGAACGTTTACTAAAACAGATGTTTACAAAGATTAATACCTAATGTTGTATGCTATGTTCTAGGATGATTGCTTAGCAATAGGATCTTATGTTTAATGTTGATCACATTAATATTGAACCAGATAAGAGAAACACCAATCAAATAAAATGTAACAGGAGTTTAGTTGAGGCTAGACGCGAGGAGTGGAAAAAGGCTTACTAATTCAGACGTTTTCAAAGACTAATACTTAGTATTGTATACCAGGTGTCATGATGATTGCTGCATAATATGTTTTTATGTTCAATGTTGATTGTTTTAATAAAAGAATTTTTATACTGGGAAAAAAAAGAATAGAGATTAAATAGGATAGATAAAAAGATTAGATAGAGATAGGTAGTTAGAGAGATAAGTAGATAGAGATAAATAGATGACAGGTAGATGATAGAAGTAGATAAAGAGATAGGTAGGATAGAGATTAGATAGGATAGATAAAAGAGAGAGAGAGAGAAAGATGACAGTGATAGAGATAGGATAGATACAAAGATAGATTAGATAGGATAGATAAAAGATAGATTAGATAGATAGATAGATGATAGATAGATAGATAGATAGATAGACCGAGAGATGATAGATGATAGATAGATAGATAGATAGATAGATAGATAGATAGATAGATAGATAGATAGATAGATAGATAGATAGATAGATAGATAGATAGAGACCGAGAGATGATAGATGATAGAAAGATGTTGAAAGATAAATGATAGTGATGATAGATAAAAGATAAATTGATATATCTAGATACATGGTTGTGAGAGATGATAGAATAGATAGAGATAATGATATCGATCATAAACGATATACATGGATGATAGACGATAGATCAACGATAAAGACATGATAGGTAAAAGACGTAGATTAGACAGCTGTGACAGTGGATAGAGAGATGATACCGGTAGATAAATGGATATAGAGCCACAGAGGTGAGAGACGATAGAAGAGGCAAGGATAGAGGATAGAGGATAAATGACAGGAAGGGGTGAGGGATAAAAGACACACAGAGAGAAATGAGAGAGAGAAAAGGCAGGAGAGACAAACGGCAGGTAGATGTAAGGTAGACCCAACCTTGCATGGCTGGCTGGGGAATTCTGGGAATTGAAGTCCACAGGTTGCCAAGGTTGGGGACCCCTGAGGTAGACAGACAGAAATGACCTCCCACACTGGGGGTCCCACCTCCTTTCGGCCAGCCAAGCCCAGCCCTCCCCCATTAACACCCCCGCAGTCTCTCAATGACCTCCGATCCTCCCAAGCCAGGGTGAGGCTGGCCAGCTCTGCGCCTCCTCTCCCTCCCCCCCAGGCTGGGGAAGGGCTGAGCAGCTTCGGGACCCCCGAGGCACCCCCCAAAGGGAGCACGTCAGCCAGGCAGCCTCTTGCCCCTGGGACGGCACCCGGCGGGGTAGCCCCTGAGGCGGGGGCCCGACTTTGGGGAGGGGGCTGAGGGGAGCCCCCGCCCAGGCAAGGGGGGCTTCCGAGGGTCCTCACTGCTGATATTGGTGCGGGCTGAGGGAGGAACCAGGAGCCTCAGTGTCCTTTTGGGGTGGCTTTTGTTGAATTTGGGGGCTTTTCCCTTTTGCCCCCCCTCAGGAAAAGCCTCCCCCTTCCTGCCACCTTCTTTTACCCGGCTCCCTTAAAGCAGATCCAACTTGGCTTCCTTTTTAGAGCTCCTCATTTCCAAGAGGAGGAACTAACCCCGGAATCTCCAGTTCATTTCAATCTCCCCCCCAACCCTTTAGCAAAAATGAGGGGGTTTGTGCCCCCCCTTTTTTTCTTTTTTCTTTTACCTGGGGTGGGAGGGAAAAAAACTAAGTGGGTTTTAGAAGCCTTTTCAATGGGGATTTTCAGATGCAAAGATTCCAGGTCTGATAGCCGAGGAGCAAAAAAACGCAGGAGTTTTTCTCACGGCTTTACAACTCTGTACTTATCAGCGAAATGGAGCTTCTCTGGGCAGGGGCAGGCTACCTTGAGGCCGGCGTTATTGGAAATTTCGCTTCCATTTTGGGAGGCGGGAGGCTGATTGCATAGTCTCGGCGGCTGAGCTGGTCGTCTTCAGATAAGGAAATATCTTATAAAATCCAGAAAGAGTTTAGACGCTGGATTTTATTCCAGAGATCAATGGACAAGTGTCATTCAGTCTTGGTCTGCTGAAGATGAGGCCAAACTTTCCCACATCCAAGGGACCTTGGAGGTCTTCTAGTCCAGCCCCCTGCTGAAATAGCGAGACTTTTTCTGAAAAGGCGTTTTCAGTCCAACCAACATCACAATTAAATTGTGATCTTGGCACCTTGCTGTTAATTAAATAAACTCAGCTTTATTGAAGATTGGTCACCCGAAATAATTCTGACTTCTCACATAGCTTTCTAGGGTTTCTAACCCACCCACACCCACCCCGGGAATATCACAATTAATTTATTAACCTTTTATAATATTGTGTATATTTGAATGCTTTAATGTTGTTTTTTATGGTTTTATTCACTGCTCAGAGTTGCCTCGCAGGTGTGTAAACCTGATAAATAAGATCTTTTCTGAGGCTGCCAGGGTTTTTCAAGTTCATTTGTTAAAAATAAATCAGCAGCAGATTGCTGTAAAAAGCTGCATTGAACAAACTTCTATTTGTCATCCTCCAAAACGAAACAATTTAGACAATTGCCTCATCGCCCCTACTGATAACTTGGAAAATTGGCTTCAGTTTCTCCGTGTTTTTTTTTCTCAAAAATGAAAGAAAGAAAGAAAGAAAGAAAGAAAGAAAGAAAGAAAGAAAGAAAGAAAGAAAGAAAGAAAGAAAGAAAGAAAGAAAGAAAGAAAGAAAGAAAGAGAAAGATCCAAGCCAAAAATCAGCAACTGGTTATTTGCACTGACTAAGAATGAGAGGAAGTAAGAGTTCTAAAAACCCCGTCTTAGAATTTAAATGCAATTACAATTATGTTCTTTTTTTCTCCTCCTGCAGGCTACAGAGTAAATTAGAGGCAATTATTGCCAAGTTAAATTACTTGGCATGTATGATTCTTTACCACCTTCTTAGTGATGGAATTGTAGGTCCCATTCTAGAAAATTCTAATTTCTAAAGTTCTAAAAAAGGAGGCATCGGCCCTGACATACATTTGAATCAGGAACGGCAAGAACTGAATTTAAATGTTGGAGGATTTGAGCAACCTTTGGGGATCCTATTTGCATAAGATGTTGATCAACTTATTATTAGTTAGTGAGGAATAGGCCACCATGTTAATAATGGCTGTGCTATTCCTTTTTTTTTTACAGCTCTTCTAAAAGATGTTGCTGTACTATGGATCTTGTGATAGTTATTTGGAAATTGACAAGAGTTTGCAGTTAAATATACCTAAAAGAGTTCCAGTATTTTTCTGGTTATCCCTCTACATCCTGGTTTACATATGGTACTGTATCATAGTTTAATCCTCATTCAATAATCCCGAGTTAGCTAAGTTTGCCTGTGCTATAAACCGTGATTTATAAATGCTGAATTCCAAGTGCTAAACCAATGACATTAAGGCTTAATGGAGTAAGACAATTTAACTTGTCAAACTTAGCTTCATTAGAGCTTATTTTTGTCTCAACAATGAAGGAATTATAGCCTGAATGTTCTAGGTTAAGTAGGTGGATTTCTAATTTATTTCTTCAAGCACTGGATAGTGGTTGAGAAGTTCCCATTTATTTATTTTTTTAGATGTACATCTTGGGGGGAAAAATGAGCGTGCCTGTGTGGCCTAAAGATTTGGACATCAAAGCTGAAAAAAAGAGGGTTTAAAACTCCTGGAATATCTATGAAGCGTCTGGAAAACGTGTCACTTGAAGAAAATATCAAAGAAACTGCAGAGAAATTGTAAGTTATAGTTTACCTACCATGGTATGATTGATAACCTTCCTTCTCAGAGGCTATCAAAGACAATACAGTTAGACTGCACGTTAGCATTGTTCCAGTTAGCTTTTGCACCCCCGAGGACTAGAAACTTAGTCTGCAGTTTTGTTTTTAACCCTTAATATTTACAAGGGAGTTTTTTGGCAAGCCGGCCTTATGCTGCCGGAGTCCTGGTGTCCTTTTCCTTCCTAACAAGCTGCTTGGTGACTAAACGATGTTAGCTAATTAGGTTTCATTTGCTGGGAACATTTGTCTTTCTTCCCAGCCCCCCCACCTCCCCTTCCTCTCCTGGGGGGGGGGAGAGCGATTATATGTTATTCATCCAAGCTGGCTCCGTTGGTCCACTTCTTCCAAGGCAAAAAATCCTGCTGGCGTATTATTTAATTTCCCACCAGCTTAAGTGCCTATTGAACTCTGCAAAGGGGTTTAATTAGATTTTTTCAGAGGGAGGGAAGGTGAACCCGCCAAAGGCTCGGAGGTGCCCCAACAGGGTCTCTGAAGGTAAAATGGCTGGTATCCTTCTAAGCCTGGTATCCGGGGTTGTTTTCTTCTGCCAGGGATAGGAGAGGGGCCTTTCCCGGGGAGGACAGTGCGAGGGGTCTGTGAGGATGCTGGGCTTTGTGCTGGTTGGCCGGGAGGGAAGGATAGGGCCTGTAGTCGGACGTGCCTGGAAAGCACCAAAAACAGGCTAAAATTCCACTTTCCTTCCAGCCAATGGGAATCTGGAGAAGGGCAGACTGTTTGAGGCATGGCGAGACAAGTCCTGACCACTGTTTCGGTAGCTTTTGCAGAAGCAGCTGTGTGCAGAGAATCTGGGAACCCTCCAGACTGCCTTAATGTCCCTTCTGGACTGGGTCAGCCCCATTGTCTACGGAACTCCAGTTCATCCCTTGAGGACGGGGGAGATTTTTTGTTTGTTTGTTTGCAGCTAACGGCCACTTTTCCCTGGTGGGTTTGCAAAGGAGTTGCTACTGTCTCCCCACTTCTTATCCTGACCGGCAGGTAGACTGGCCTTGAAGAAGAGGATCTGCAGGCGGCACCCACCCAGGACCCGAATTCAGTTCTTGTGCAGCTTTAGTTCCTTGGCTGCGTTGGGGAAGCAATTAAGAGTCACTCTGTGCTTCCTCCCAAGCTGAGCAGTTGCTCCCTGCCCACTCACACATGGCACAGGGTGGTGGGTGGATTACTGGGGGGGGGTAGGAAAACAGGACTGGCGCTGATATTTCCCCCCCCCTTCTTCTAAGGAAGAGTTCATCTCCACCTCTGCTCGTTTTATTTTGAGAATTGCAGATACACTGTGGAGGTCAAGAGAGTGAAAGGGTCCAGACAAGGCCCCTTCCCCAAATTCCTGAATTAGAACCTCTTTAAATGGGGATTTTCAGGTGCAAAGATTTCAGCTCTGATAGTAAGGAACTAAGCGAGTTTTTCTCAAGGCTTTATAACTCTGTGCTTATCAGAACTTATGGAACTTCTCCGGACAGGGGCAGGCTACCTTAAGGCTGGCGTTTTTGGAAATTTCAGTTCCATTTTGGAAGGCATGAGGCTGATTGCAGCTGATCTGGTCATCTTCAGATAAGGAAATATCTGAAGATATTGGACACTGGATTGTATTCCAGCTATCAATGGACAAGTGTCAGTCAATCTTAATCTACTGAAGCGGTGGCCAAATTTTCCCACAGCGTAGCGCTGCCCTCTTGTGGCTACCCAGAGATTTGCGCTTCTATCTAAAGGATGTGAAACTGCTTTACGCGTCTCCAACCTCATTCATGAGAATGCAGTATAGTTATAATTGATACCTCATCTGCAAGCTGGGTGTTTTCCCAGAAGCAGCGTCTGATTTTTAGAAATTAGCCCCCAGGGGCCATGCCTTGCCTTCTCCCTAACCTTTTCCATCAAAATTGGCGGTGCTGTTTGGCTGGCCTCTCCAAAATAAATCTTTCTTCAGCACCCCTGGGGTGCTTAATTTGTGGAGGGGGTGCAGTTGGCAGCATCGCACAGGGAGACTAATAGCAGGGCCTAATTAGAAAGGGAAAGTCATCCCCAGAACGTGGACTCATGCAGAGTCCGGTGGCTTTCTATGTGTACAGTAGAAAGTGGGTGCACACCTGAAACGGTTGAATTTGGGAAGAAAGCAACGGTTTCCAAATTAATACACATACACACACCTTTTTAAGAAAGGTTTCATTTGCAGCCTTTGTTAAAGCTGCAGGAAAAAAATCATTTTTCATTTCTCTCTCTTTTTTTTTAATTGTCCAATTCTCCTTCAATTCAATACATGAGAAGCTCTATTTTTCTTAAACGAGGAGAAAACCTTGATTAAATGCTCATTCAATCGGACTTGAGGGTCTGGCAGTTCTATTGTGAAGGAAAATTTTGGAAATATCACTGTCTCTCTGAGCATGCATGGAGTTAATTCATCCCTCCGGAGCAAATCACATGATGTGTTAATTCCCCAGGACAATGAAGGGTCATTAACCACCCCATCTCTCCACCTGGGAATAACACTGTTCTAGACTGCCGTTGCATTTACCTGTTGAATTTGTTCACTGATGGGCTTGTTGTTGGTGAGGGACGCTACCTGGAGGGCCTGCTTCCGCGCAGCCAGCAGGATCCGGCAGTAGGTGAACAAGATGGCCACCGAGGGCAGGAAGAAGGTCAGGCCAGAGGCGATGAGGGCGTAGGGCAAGCTGACCCGCAGACGGCACTGCTCCTCTTCCAGCTGCAGGGTGGCGTTGAGTGGGTGGCGGTCAAACTCCATCTTGTGCCAGCCCATTTTGATGGGCAGGAAGGACACCAAGGTGGCCAGCGTCCAGGTGGCCAGGATGAGCCAAAAGGCCCGGCCGGAGGTCATCCGCAGCTTGTACTTGAGCGGGGAGATGATCAGCAGGTAGCGGTCCAGGCTGATGACGCACAGGTTAAGAATGGAGGCGCTGGTGCACATGACATCGAAGGAGAACCAGACGGAGCAGAAGGCGCCGTCCAGCACCCAGCGCCCGTAGAGCTGGTTCAGCATGGCTGGGGGCATGACCACCAGGCCCACCATCAGGTCGGAGAGGAAGAGGGACACCAAGAAGAAGTTGGATGTGTTGCGCAGGAACCGCTGGCTGAAGATGAGAAGGATGAGGGCGAAGTTGCCCACCATGGTCAGGAGGATGACAAAGCAGAGGAAGGCGGCTGTCCAGGCACTGCCACGCAGCCGAGGCTCCTGCCCCATCAGGCTGGCGTTGAGGCTCTCTGGCTGCCCATCCATGGGGGGAAGTGACACCCTCGGCATAGGGAAGACCGGGCGCCAGGCGAAGTGATCACGGCGCTCTCTGGCTCTTTCACTCTTCCTTGCTAGGAAACTGGGGACCCCCTCTGCTCTCTGTTCGTTGGGGTGTCCCCACCGTCCCTCATCCTGGGCGGCTGGCAGCCCTTCCCCATCTCCTACCTGTAGCGTGTCGGGTTCTCTTAGGGAAGGAAAAATACAAGGAGAAAGCAAAGCAGCAGCGGCTGCAGTCTCTGCTCGCCTTCTCTGCCTGCCCTGCTCGCCTTGCCAGGCTGGCGGGTTGGCGTCGCAAGTGCCTCTCCCCTTCCCCTTCTGGAGGGGCACCGAGACCTCCCTGGAGACGCAGAGCAGGGATCTTTTTCGGCAAGCCGCTCGGTTGGCGGTGGGGAGCCAAGCAGGTGCTGTGCCAGAGAAGGAAGGAAGGAGAGTCAATCTGGACCTTTCAGCTGACTGTCGCTCGCTCGCTCGCTCGCTCGGAACAGTTTGGGAGGGCGAAAATGCTGTGGGTGGAAGGCGGGAATGCCATGGAGAAAGCGAACTGGGGGCTGGGGGCTCTGCCCATTCAGGAGTGCCACTTGGGGGGGAGCAGTGGCCAAGGAATTTGGAGAGCGAGGAGCACGCCAGGCAAGTAACGCCAGGAATAAAGATTAAAAGTAGGAAATAGGCGTGATTTGGCCAGGCTTTTTTGCGGGGGTCCAGGTGGGCATCTGTGCACATGGTGGATGCTGAGGGACGCTGGCATCTCCTTTGCCACCTGAAGTGGACAGTTGTACACGTCCAGTGATTGTCTACCTGTGGATAATTTTGGATTATGGGCCACTTGAGTGCATTTTGCTGGTGGTGGCCTGGGCCTTGATGGGATCCAGCCAGCCCCTCGCTCCCCATTTGGTTCTTGGCCTGTGCCGCCTCCTCCCCCTCCTCCTCCTCTTCTTCTTCTTCTCCTAGTCTTCTCCTTCTCCTTCTCCTTCTCCTTCTCCTCCTCTTCTCCTTCTCCTTCTCCTCCTCCTCTTCTTCTCCTTCTCCTCCTCCTCCTCTTCCTCCTCCTCACCAGCAGCCACCCGTGCTCTCTTTCTAACTACAAGCAGTCCTCAACTTACAACAGCATTGAAAAAAGTGACTTATGGCAGTTTTCACACTTAACGACCATTGCAGCATCCCCGGGGGTCATGTGACCAAAATTCAGAGGCTTGGCAACTGGCACGTACTTATGACGGTTGCAGTGTCCTGGGGTCACCTTCTGACCGGCACAGTCAATGGGGAAAAACCTGACTCACTTCATAACCGTGTTACCAACGTCACAATTGCAATGGCTCACTTAACAATGGTGGAAAGAAAGATCGCAACATGAGGCAAAACTCACTTCGCCATCGTCTCGCTTAGCGGCAGAAAGGCTGGCTCAGTTGTGACCGTTAAGCGGAGGGTTACCCGTACAGACCAGAACCCACAGCCTTTCCATCTGCTGTTTTGCAACAGCCCCCCCCCTTTTGCAGGAGACAGAAGCCTCAGCGGGGG
The DNA here is from genome assembly GCA_034064705.1 of Bothrops alternatus. Lineage (NCBI taxonomy): Eukaryota > Metazoa > Chordata > Lepidosauria > Squamata > Viperidae > Bothrops > Bothrops alternatus. The sequence continues at coordinate 320,709 of JARGCV010000226.1, read as the reverse complement.
GGGGGTGGAACAAGCTCACCTGTGGCCCCACCTTTTGGAGACAATCCCGGGAGAAGCCTTCCTCGTTCAGCAGGGTCTAAACTACTGAGATTTTTTTTTTCTCCCCACCCACACAAATGTCTCAAGAATAGTCCTTTTTCCCCTGTGAAGCGAGGAACCAATTGTCTCAGTGGCTTTGGGTGGATTTTCTGCACTCCTGCAGCCGGCCGGACCGGGCAAAGGGCAGGAGACCATTTTGACTCTCGTACCATGTTGTTCTAAGAGAGAGGGGTAAAAATTGCACATTTTAACAGAGTGCAGTTTTCCTCCATACTTTGGGAGAGAGGCAGATCTTTTCTTTCTTTTTTTTTAACTTTGGTTTTTATTTCAAAGTGCATTCGGCCTATTTTACCCCCTCCCCCCCCCATGGGTCTGTGTGAACAGCGTCCCAGCACTGGCCATTTTTTTCTTACTGTGGAATATGGTGAATCTGGGGGAAACGGAGACTTTGGTATTTAAAGTGGGACTTCTCTGCTGCAGCCACCCACATTTTGGAGTCCTGGTTCTGATGCCTCCAAAGGAAACCCACAAATTGCTTTGTTAAAAAAAGCTTTTGTCTTTTTTTTTTCCTCCCTCCCCTTAGTAGACCGCCTGTGTTTTTTGAAAAGCTTTTGAATGGCGGAAGACTTGCATCCCAGTGGGAGCCCCTGAATAATAATAATAATAATAATAATAATAATAAAAACCAAAGTTGAGGACTGCAAAAGTTCAGTTTAATTTATTTAAGGCAATGTTGGCAGTGGCAATAACTACACAGGTAAAAAATATACAGTGGGTGTGCATGACGTGCCTCGGAAGTTTCCTTGGCTTAAGAACGAGAACGGCAGGTTTGTGCGATCAAGATTTAAGGCAAAAACATCGAGAGAGCGAGAGAAATGACCGTCTTTTCGGACAACACACACACAGCCCGGGGTTCGTTCAGAAGGAACGCCGACGACGCCTGCAGCAGCAGAAGGATTTAATTCTTATTTGGGGTTGGCTCCTTTGGTTCAAAATGGCCAAGAGCCATAATTGGAAATTCCCCTTTCTTCCCCCTTGCTTCCAAAAAAAACAAAAACCCCCAGATGTTCTCCACGGCCTTGTTGGCTTGTTAAAGTGCTACTTGGAAGTAAAGTCTGATCTGGAAGACGAGAAGCAGAGGGCAAACACAGGGGACCCAGGGAAGAACTTAAACCTGTTGTAAGATGGGGACTGTCTGCTTCTAAAACGTGGCTGGCCTTTTGTGGATCCAAGCAACCACATCTCCAGCAGTTCCTCCAATGACAAAGAGCTCGGATAGCCTTTACCCAATGGTGGGATTCAGCCGGTTCGCACCACTTCGGCAGAACTGGGAGCTAATTTTTTGTTGCCCGGGCTTAGAACGGATTTCCGGAAGCAGCATCCACACAGAGAACCGGTGGTTCACCTATTTGAATCCCACCACTGCCCTTACCCCACGGCCCTGTCCCCCCAAGACTTGTGATAGTGTGTGAAAAGATGGGGTTGTGTCCCCAAACGGTGTCAGCTTCGATATCAGATCAAACAAATGCGAGTAGATTCACGGCAGAGATGGCTGTTTTCAAGAGATTGCGTGTGCACTGTATGGACCATGTCCTGCTCACCAGTACTGGGAGCTGCAACTCGACCTCATCTTGATGGAGAAAAAGGGAGGCAAATGATCTGGGCATCACGAGCTCAAGGCCAAACGCACGGGTAGATGACCTGGACAAGCGTCCTCCAGAAGTTCTGAGCTAACAACTCCTATCCCATCCTGGCCAACAGTCTGCCTGGCTGGTGTGAAGGAAACTGAGGCGCAAGACCCCCGAGGACCCCAAATCTGACTTGAATGTTGTCTTCTAGATGTTCCACCTTGCAGGAACCCACGAAGGAAGCTTCAGAGGCGAGATTGTCCCAGGATTTCAACTGGGGTTATAGCGGCTTCTTCTTCTCGGCCTCTTTTCCTTGTCTTCGCCCATCTAGCGAGTCCACGGGGAAGAAAGTTTAAACAAGGGAGCCCGCTAGTCTGATAAAAGTTCATAATACTGCCGAACTGGTTTCCTTCTCAGTCTGGTGTATATATATACCGGTATATATATGTATATTTATATATAGGGGGAAGTCCCGTGTTCCCATGGGACCTGGCGAGAAAATCCACGTTTCTTCTGCCTGCTTGTGGGCAAAGATCTCAGAACAAAGGGGGAAAAAGACAGCCTCTGTGTCGGCAACCTCCCACTTCAGCATCCCCAAATCTGGAAGTGCAGACCCTCCACCGGTGAATAGAAAGGGGCCCCTCTGCAAGCTGGCGACGGTGACTCCATCTTGGCAGGAAAGGGGCTTTCAGCTCCAGTGAGTCTTTCTTCTTCTTCATCCTTCCAACATGGTGTCACGCCCCAAATCCAGACATTCCCCCCTCCCCTGCTTCCAAGCCCTGCTTCCTGTCCTCTCCTGGGTGGAGAAAGGAATGGAGGCTGGAGAGAGAAGGAGAGAGAAGGGGGGCAGGGAGAGAAATAGAGGAGGTGGGGGCTTCAGGTGGAAGTTCAGTCCTGAGTAGTCACCTCATCAGGGCGGAGGTGGGGCTCGGGAGCCTTGCCCTCAGAAAAGTGGGAGAGGTAGGGAAAGTCGTCGGGATGGATGCTGACTTCGCCCTTCAGGTAGGGGGTCTGGTCCCCACACGCCTGGCAGTTGCAGTGCAAGATTTTTTCCACCAGCTTCTGCATCCGATGAGTGGGATTGTGGGGACAGTCCAGCGAAACCTGGGGAGCAGGGGAGGAGAGAGGAGGCAGAGTCAGGAGCTGTGCAGCCGCCTGAAGGATCCCCGTCCTTGGGAATGCGCTCGGAAGGTGTCCCCCGCCTTTCCTAGGACTAGATGCCCCTAACCTGGCTTTAATAGCACCGGATTCTCCTCTGCAAACTTGGGGTGGTTTTTCCCTTCTCCTTAATCTGCCCAAGCTGGATTTTCCCACACTTCTTAGCACACCTGGCCACCCTCCCTCCGCGTAGCCATAAAGGGAAGGACCGCGTGTGTTGCAAACGGGCACCCTTTGTGCAATCCGCACCCTTCTCCCAGGACAAAACGCAGAGACTCACAATTTCCCACTGGATGTTCGAGGGCATGCAGGAATCACAATGCACCAGGGACTCCGTGGACTGCGGCAACGTGTTGGGGACGCTGTAGCTGAAGCACTGCCCCATGCAGGCTCTGGGGGAGGAGGAGGAGGAGGAAGAAGGAGTTAGGAATATATTGTGCTGGAACCCGCTGTCCTGGGTCAGGCGGGCAGCTTGGAGGCCGTTCGCATTGGCACGACACGGAACGAAGTGCTCCAGGTCTTTGGAGGGGGAGATTTTTAAAAGATTCCAGGTATCACCAAACTACCAGCACTGATGGGCTAACGTGGGCATCCTTCTCAAGGGAGGCCAACAGAAACAGGCATCGCTCTCCAAATGTGAACAGAATAACCAAGTTGGAAGTGACCTCAGAGGTCTTCTAGTCCTGCCCAAGCAGGAGACCCTATAACTGTGTATGGAGATTCTCAGTCGTCCAGTACATAGTTGTCCCCAAAGATGCTTTTCCAGCAGGCGACTGGACTCCCTTGTTTTTCCCTGAAGACGTTTCGCTTCTCACCCAAGAAGCTTCTTCAGCTCTGAGTGGATGGTGGGGAAGGGAAGGACCATCCAGTCAAAGCTGAGTCCAGTCGCCTCGTGGAAAAAAAAAAACATCTTTGGGACATTCTATACCAGTGATGGCCAACCTTTTAGAGACCGAGGGCCCAAACCACAACCCAAAAACCACTTATTTATTGCAAAGTGCCAGGGCCGCATCAGCATTGTGGTGCCCTCAGGCAGGGGGGGGGCAGGGAGGCACCTCTGAGTGACGCCTCTGGCACGCAAAAACCGGGGGCGCAAAAGTCGACCACCATGCTGCAAGGCGCAAAAATGGCCACCGCCACGCCACGGGGTGCAGATGCAAGGCGCTTCACCACGCAAGAATGGGGCAGGGCTAGTGAGTATCATGCAGGCACTAGCCCCGCCCCATTTGCAGTGCCTGTGTCCGTGCTCGTGGCCCCATGTGCGCAGGCACACATGTAAAATGCTTCCCCCTCCTCCCTTTTCTTCCAGTCCAACAATCGACCGTGGTTGGTGTCCTCTGCTCTACCACCTCTACGCGAGCTTGCTAGTCGGCCGCTTTGCCTCCTTTGTGCTGGGCGGGGCGACCTGATGGACCGGCAGTGGCCCGCGTGCCAACAGAGAGGGCTCCGAGTGCCACCTCTGGCATGCGTGCCATAGGTTTGCCACCACTGTTCTATACCATTCCAGATGGATGATAGCCCCGTTCTCTTCCTCAAAGCCTCCAACGTTGCAGCACCCACAGTCCTGAGTCCCTTAGCGGTGCCAAGAGGCCAGCTTCGGGCCATCAGGCCTAAAAGGGAAGCTGGGATTACGAGGCCGAGCCACACCCGTACCTGTTTTGGATGGATTTTGCATTGCATCCTTCGTGGCCGATGATCTGGGTGATGTTCTTTGCCTCGCACCAGGCGTTCTTATCCGGAAAGAGGGCAAGCTTGTTAATATGAGACGGGGCAGCTAAGCTCAGGCAGGGGAAGAACGCGCTCAGCAGAAGCCTCAGCATCGCGGCTGGCACCAGCGGGGACCTAGAAGTGGGTGGAAATTTATTTATTTATTTATTTTTGCGATTTCTATACCGCCCCCCTCCCGAAGGACTCGGGGCGGTGTACAGCCCAATTAAAAACATCAACATACAAAAAGTAAAATGATTAAAAATGGATTAAACAATTTGGCCCAGAAACATTTAAAACTCAATACATTATCTTAAAAGCTCGATCCCCTAAAACAATTATAACCTTGTTGGTACTGGAGCTGCTATCCCAGGCCGGCTTGTCGAAAAAGACGAAGTTTTTTAAACGGTGGGAAAAGAACGTTTCTGCCTCCTCCATCTCGCGCTCTGCCAATTGCCTGTTTCAAAAAGTCCTTGACTTACGACCACGACTGAGCCCAGAATTTATGTGGCCAAGTGAGAAATTTACTAAGCCCCATTTAAGACCTTTCTTGCCACAGTTCTTAAGTGAATCACTGCAGTTTGTTAAGTTAGTAATCCGGTTTAAGTTTAAGTTAACCTGGCTTCCCCACTGACTTTGCTTGTCAGAAGTTTGCAAAAGGGGATCACGTGATCCCCCCTGGGACGCTGCGACCGTCATAAGTACTAGTCAGCTGCCCACCGTCCGAATTTTGATCACGTGACCGTGGGGAGGCTGCAACGGTCATAAGTGTGAAAAATGGTCATAAGTCATTTTTTTTCGGTGCCGTTGTAACTTTGAACTTGTCACTAAATGAACTTGTAAGTTGAGAACTACTTGCATTTTTTAAAAAATCCACCAAACCTCAAGACTATTCTATTTTTTTTAAAAAATTTCTTCCACATTTCTAAAGAGAGGGTGTGCAGCCTCTCGGTGAGAACTGGAACTGTTTAAAAGGGAAAAAAAAGAATGTGTTTGTTGTATTTCTGCATCGGAAGACAATCTGCATCAGTCAAACACTCTGTTAAGCAGCTTATCTGGAGATAAAAATGCACCTCCCAAAGCAGTATAAATAAAATATGTGCAATCCAAAGAAAATTGCATTTTTAAAATAAAAAAATAAAGCAATACTTAATTTTCGGTTTTTTGTTAAAAAAAAATAGAAGGGTATTATGTAGCTTTTCTTGAAGAATTTTATAAGGAAATCACAACCAATCATTCCAAGAAAGGGCTGAGAAGAGCAGAGTCAAATGATTTGATTGACATTGAATTTTCCACTATAATTCAAATTCTTATACAGCGGAGGGAAAAAGTCTGCAAGTTAGAAAATGGCCAGCAGGGGTCACTGTAAGGAAAGTTGATAATTCAGTTTTATGGATTTTTGCAAAGTTTGTTTTTAAAAAAATAAAGATGAAGAAATCCAAAGTGAAAAATACAAACTCTGCGTTGTTTTCTCGGAAAAAATATAGGTTAGGGTTAGGTTATTCTGTGAAGTTTGACTTCCCAAATGATAGTGTTGAGATTTCCTGGTGGTGACTCACCCAAGGAAAAATTCAGCCATGCTCTTCCTTTAGCAACCTGCTATGGATCTGCGGACATTTTCCCACTGTGACCTAAATTTTTCATCTCAAAAACCAGTCTTCCTTCTGGGAAGTTGATAAGTGACGCAAAGCTGCCTAATTATTAGAGAAATCACCTTTCTCGGCCAAGGATATTATCTGCATTTTATCCTCAGATGGAGTAAATATTTCCACCTTCCTCTGCTATTATTTGGTATTATTTCCAAATGATTAATGCTCTTTTTGTGACAGTACACAAAAATACAATACTTCAAAAGGTTTGGGAAAAAAGCTTTAAGTAAGATTTCTTGAGTTCCATTATTTATTTCGGAAGATCACCCACAAAATGGTGGTGCTGATTTAAGTGCCATCGTAGTCCTCAACTTACAACCACCATGGAGCCCAAAATTTATGTTTTGTTAAATGAGAAATTTTGTTTTGTTTTGTTTTGTTTCGTCGCGCATGTGCCGCGCATGCGTGGTTCAGGCCGTCGCGCGTGCTGTGCATGCGCGGATCGGCCCGTTGCAGTCCGCCATTTTTTTTCGTCGCGCGCGCCGCGCGTGCGCAGTTCGGGCCGTTGCGCGCATGCTCTGCATGCGCGGATCGGGCCATTGCAGTCCGCCATTTTTGGTTTTTTTTATCGCGCGCGCGCCGCGCATGCATGGATCGGGCCATTGCGTGCACGCGCGGGTTGGGGTCGCGCCGCGCATGGGTGGAGCAAGTGGGGTCTCAACCTGAAAAAGGTTGAGAACCACTGATCTGGATGCAAATCACACGACCACAGAGACATTGCAATGGTCATAAGCGTGAAAAACAGACATAAGTCACTTCTTTCAGTGATGTTGCAACTTTAACCATCACTAAGTGACTTACTGTTGTAAGTCAAGGACCACTAGTAAATGTTTCCCTGTTTTCTCTCTTCTATACAAGGCTGTGAGTCGTGGATACAGAACCAAACAGTTTGAGAAGTTCCCAGAACCAGAGCCAGCAATTTACGTTTATCCAGAGAAGGACTTGAGAATTATTTCAGACAGCCTAGGTGAGTTGGCAATTTATAACGCAGCTTGTGAAAGAAGACGTATGTTAATAAACTTTTCTCAGCCAGGAAAAGGTGCTAGCAAACTCCTTGTAGAGTAATGGTGAAGCCCTAAAACTCAGCTGATCTTTATTGGACTGATCTCAACAATAATAATAATAATAATAATAATACCGGTAACAGAAAAAATCTGGTTTGAATGGTGGATCCCAAGGAAATTGGCGAGGATTTGAGGCAGAACAAGGATTGGCAGAAAGCATCCACAGTAGGATGACTTGGATAAATGCTTTTAAGAAAAACACGGGGATGTCTCTGAATTCACCAGAGAACTGAGCTTACCTCAAGGCAGACTTTAATTTTAATTTACATAAAGAGAAAGAAAATTCCCTTGCTATCAAAAATCCTAGGAAAATGAGGGAAGTCTCAGCAGATCCCATTGGCTGGCAGCCACCTGCCCGGTATGGGGAGCCAAACAAGTTGCATGAACAGAAGATGGTAAACAGGTAGACAGACAGACGCGTGCATGTGTCAAAAGTCTTCCTTTATACAATAAATCGCATATAATACATTAGTTAAGGTATGCATGCTGTAATTACGGCGGAATAAATACATCGGCCTGGAGTCCCCTGTGGTGAACCCATTCAGCCCATTTACATCTTTTTAATTTATTGCTCTGGCCTCCCTAGCCTCTTCCCTGCCTTTGGAAAAAGAGGTAACCCTTCTTTCGGAGCTGAGCAAGGTCGTTCCTCCTGAGGCTGGGGAGGAGGGCAGCCTGCCAAGCAAAACGAAATTAGGGCAAAGATTAAAGATGCCAACAGGGAATCAAAAGCAGCACAGAACATTTTGTAGCATTAGACTGGATCCAGGAGTGAGTGGAATAGTTTGATAGACGCAGTTGCTTCGCTTTTGTGCAGACCCGCACCGATTTTTTTTGCTCAGTGGGAAATAAGAATGAATCACTCCACGGCACAACATTTGTTGGCGATTTTGCACAAATCTTCTGAAGTGTATAAAGCTAGAGAAGAGCCAAGCTTTTCTCTAGGTAAGGCTGGAGAGTAGAGTAGAGTAGAGTAGAGTAGAGTAGAGTAGAGTAGAGTAGAGTAGAGTAGAGTAGAGTAGAGTAGAGTAGAGTAGAGTAGAGTAGAGTAGAGTAGAGTAGAGCAGAGCAGAGCAGAGTAGAATAGAAAATGGAATGGAATGGAATGGAATGGAATGGAATATAAGAGAATATAGACTAGACTGGACTGGACTGGACTGGACTGGACTGGACTGGACTGGACTGGACTGGACTGGACTGGACTGGACTAGAACAGAACAGAACAGAATAGAACAATGAAAGAAGAGTAGAGTAGAGTAGAATAGAATAGAATATGGAATGGAATGGAATATAAGAGAATATAGACTAGACTAGAATAGGATAGAATAGGATAGAATAGGATAGAATAGAATAGAATAGAATAGAATAGAATAGAATAGAATAGAATAGAATAGAATAGAATAGAGTTGGAAGGGACCTTGGAGGTCTTCTAGTCCAGCCCCCTGCTCAGGCAGGAATACCTGCATCTTTGCCAAGATGCTGTTAGCATCAAGAGTTCAAATTGTTTTCCGTCTTGGCGATTTAAAAGCTGCAATTATCTCATTTGGGCAGTGGGCTGAGCATGATGGCCTCGGATGCCAGCAGAAAAAAAGAGGACTTTTTTTTTCCTTTTCTTAAAATGGACCTACATAGTTTGCCCTTCCCCAACCCCTGGCTTTTTCAGGGAAAAAAAAAAAAAGAATAGCCCAGCCGAGAAAAAAAAAGGTGCTAAAATTCTAGTTTCCAAACAGGATGAATTTTTTTTCTTTATTATTAGATAAAAGATAGCAAGTGGGATCCTGCTAAACTGCTGAAAAAGGAACGGTGCAGCCTTTATTTCAAGAAAACCAAGAGAAAGAGACACTCAGAGAGGAATTGGGAACAGTTGTAAGTTTAAAAGCAAAGTCACCTCTCCTTTGCCTACAAATAAGACTGCACACAAATCCTCTGTCTCGGCAACAAATAAACTTCGAAAACAGAAGTTCTGTTTACCCCCAAATTAACGATTTTTTCCCCACAGTAGTAGAGACATTGCAGGATCCAATTTGGCAGCTGTCTTATTACAAGCCAAAAAACAGGATGCAGGTAAAAAGACAGCAAGCAGAGAGCAGATATTCACTCCTTCGGTTATAGATAATGAGGAGAGGGAATTTATTTATTATGTATTTTGAGTATTCATTTCTAGTATGTATGATCTGTCTTACAGGGCTCTGTGTGGCACACAACATCTCATCACGTAAGACAAAACAAAAAAAATCATAATTACATTTAACTGTATTTTTAAAAAGCCACCTGAAATCAAAGATAATCCTTCTTCCACACTAAAAGGGGCAGCCACTATTAGCTAAGTGGGTCCAAAAGAACATGGGATTAAAACAGTTTTAACCTGTTCACGGAACTGCAGGGTTTTTACTGCAAGAGCATGCTTGAAAAGATTTAAGCTGCTGACACGCTGGGGCATCAGAGGTTAGATCTGTTTGCTAGAACCCACCAAGAAGCTGAGAGCTTTGGAGGGAAACTGATAGAAAAGGTTGCTTTTAAAAGCTTGCTTTTAACTTGGTTTGCAGGTTCTGGGTCCTTAAGACCCTCCATGGCAATCATGGCTACATTGGAGAAAGTGCCCTCTTTCCTCCCAAACCAGGATCACAGGGGAGTAGCAATCAAGGTTAGCTTCAGAAGAGAAAGAGAAGGCGCTGGTAAGGACCCCTTAAGTCCCCTTTGGGGAGACCAACGGATGAAGGAACCGAGCTAAACCACGTTTAGCCTCCCATTTTCCTATCCCAGATCCTGGGAGTGGAGCAGGGAACATCCGATATTCCCACCAGCTGTCTCTCCAAGTCCTAACTTGGCCTGATCTGGTTTGGCTTCGAGGGAAGCAAGACGGGACATGTTTTCGGATTGAAAAGCCCAAATCATAAAAGAGCGAAATCAGTCTTCCCTTCCATGGAAAAGCAAAAGATGTTGGAGCCCTTTTTTCATCCAGAAAAAAAGGAGGGGGTGTTTGGAGAAATCAGAGGGGAGGAGAAAGAGCTTCTTGCAACTGAGATGGTGGGGAGACTTTTTAGAAGCTCCCCCTCCCCTCCCTCAAAGGATTAACAATCTGCTTAAAAGCCCCTTTAAATAATTGTGGCTTTCCCATTTAAACCAAGCAGTGTCTTGTTTGGGTTTTGTTGCCCCTTTAAGAGCCCAGATACAGAAGCAGGACAAAAAAAGTAGAACCTTCCTATGTAGGGGTAGTCTACCTCCCGTAAACAATTCACCACCCCAATGCTGGGAGAGCAAAGGAAAAGGGGATACGGGTTATGGATTGGTTTCAAACCACGGGATGATTTTAAATGGGGTTCCCGTCCCGTATTTTAAAGAAAGAGACTTCACCGGTAGCTTCATTTGCTTGGTTGGTCCAACTTGTGTTTTTCTCAGAGTTAAGGGGGGAAAAAAAACTTGTTGAAGTTGTTCCCTGGCCGAGCATTACTTGATCTGGTTCTCTTTAAGTGGATAATAAGAGCCGCTGCCCAGAATTTCCAGGGAGATGTTGTCTTAATGGTGTAAATCTCTAATAAAGCAAATTGGGTGAACAAATTATTTGGAATTGCAGTAGAACAATACGGAGTTTTTAACCTCTAGCCTTTTCAACAGAAGTAATAATAGGGTTTTTAAAAAGTCCCTTTGGGTGAGCGCAGAATTGTTTTTTTTAACGCATGCAATGTTTTAACTTCATTTTTTTAGCAGTAAGACTGCTTGTTTTCAGAGATGTATTTTTTTCCTTCAGGTATTCAAAGCCAGGCCCAAATTAATACATTTCAGATCCCCTTATTTTTTCATTCTTAATCAGCAATAAGGGGGAGAGAGAGAGAAGAGGGAAGAGAAAAGATTAGAAGATCTTCCTAAAATCATTTCCAGACGGGGATTTTTCATGGATTCTTTCCTTTTTGTTCTAAACAGAGAGAGGATCGAGGAAAGGCAGATGGAAATATTTTAATGGCTGCAAAGACTGGTTCCCTCCAGCACGTTTCTCATCTGTAACTGATTTATTTGCTAAGATTTCTCCTCTTTCAAACCATCATCGCTGTGGAGGATAAGAGGAAAGAAAGTGGGTGTGTGGGAGGGAGGGAGCATTTTAAAAATATCTGGTCTTGATAAGTGGTAAAGAGACACAAGTTCCCCCCCCCTTTCACACAAAGGGGAGGGGGCTTGAAGAATTGTTATTATCTTGTGCACTAGCACCTTTGAGCTTTGCTGCCAGGCACAGGGGGAAATAATTCGCAAATTGCTACTGCCCCCCTCCCGCCATCCAGCACAATCTTTTGGAATTGCTAGTACATTTATAGCTGAAAGGGGGGGGGGAAAGCACATTTTTTCCCTTTGGAATAAATGGGGCCTGGTCCCCTGGTCCACCCAGGTGTGTCCATCTGTCACTGCTCTTTTCCTGCCTTTCTAGGTGAATCCCTGAAGATGACTTTGTTCCCGTGACTGATACCCCAAATAAACACACCCACCATCCAGGAGAAAACAAGGTGTGTGAATGTTTACAGCAAAGACGACTGGATTAAAATTTACTGGTTCGCTCCGAACCGTTTTTTCAGAGACAAAATAGAAATGGAAAGTATCGTGGCCGCAGTTGTGCAGAGACATACATTGTAAGTGATGAATTTTTGAAATGCAAGAGGGGCCTGGCCGCATCTCCCTTTGGGCACACCATGTGGAATTTCACATTTGTTTCCTTTTAAAGTTTGGAAGCTCGCAAAGGAGTGCAAAAACCGCTAAACGCTCATGTGTGACTTGAGCTGGGTTCATGGATCTGTAAGTCACGATAGGAAACAGGAGGCTGAATCCACAAGCAGGTTGAAGCGTTTACCACACACCCAAAAATGAAGACAGCCTGTGGTCAAATCAATTACATCTTCTACTTAAAGAACTTTAAAAAAAAAAAAAAAGAAACACCTTTTCAGGTTATGGGGTGGGGGGGACAGAAACCCAGATCTTTTTCCCAGGGGATTATTTTATAAATCGATTCTGGCACGGAGCTGGTCCTAGCTTAGATTTCAGGCAGTGAAATCCTGCACAGCTGTTTGTAAACCTGAAGGTGGATGGGTTATTTTGGAAAGGATTGAAAAATCGACTCACCCTTTGGAACAGGAGTTTGAATCCCTTAAAAAAAAAAGAAGAAGAAGAAGGATCTTGCAGCAGCCTAAGATTAAAACAGATTTGTCCAATCAGGTCCGCCGGAGCACAGCTCAAAATCCAGGCGGTTAAGTGCGTGTCTAATAAAATCTCTGAAAAAGCATCCCAGGATTATAAGAAAAACCAAAAAGGGTGGGGAGCGAGAGGGGAGACAATTAGCAGCCGAACCTCCCCCCAAAACCCAACTTACTTTCCGTGTTAATTTGCAGAGAGATCCAAACTTTCAGTCAATTCCGAGTAATTTTTATCTCTCCAGGAACACCCTTGTCAGCGTAAACCCAGCAGCAGGAGAAAAAAAAACATTGAAATTGTCCAAAAAAGATCCAGAAATGGACACACACAAAAATCACAAAGCTCCTGCAGGCTGGAGCAGCAGAGGCAGAAGGGAAAAAGTTGAGTTTTTAAAGCAAAACAGAGGCATTGCTCCTGGCCAGGGGGAGAAGCTGTTCAGAATTTGCTGCTTCCCCAAAGTTTCCGCAGCATCTTATGGCAGAGTTTAAATCTGCTAGTCCGTCCCTCAAGTGGAGGACGCTTGCTTATAAGTCAGCCTCCTCCTCCTCCTCTCCTCCTCCTCCTCCTCCTCCTCCTCCTCCTCCTCCTCCTCCTCCTCCACCGCCTCCTCCATCTCTTCCTTTCAGCTTCTCTGGCTCCTGTCAGGTCAGGAGAAGGAGGAGGAGAAGGGGAAAAAAAGAGAGAGACTTTTTAAAGCAACTTGCGGAGAAATGGTTTTATTCCGAGAGACAAGAACGAGCGAGTTTGGGAGAAAAGGAAAAATAATTAAAAGTTGCTGGATTCTGCACTCTCCTACAGGCTGGAGAGCGGTGTGGGGGGGTGTCAGCCTTATTGAGACCCCCAGATTTAGAGGCAGCCGACCTTTATTGCCTTGGTGTCCTGATTGTGGGTGTTGCACCCAGGCTCAGCTGGGCTGTCTGCCTTGGTGCTTCCACGCGGATTCAAAGATTCAGGCCTCAACGACGGCAGAGACTGGTGGTGCCCACAGCCCTAGAGATCTAAATGGGATCTGTTGGATCTCGTCTCGGGGATGGCTGGGTGTGCTTAGCCCCTTGCAGGAAAGCCACTGCCAAAGTTTCATCCTTGACCCTTAAGCAGACCCTCCCAATAGGGCAGCAGTTGACCAGACTTGCGCCCGTGGACAGGGACGGCTCGCTTCCTGCCTCGTGCCTTGCTCTTGGGGACACCCAGGGATGCCGGGGGGGGGTGTCAACTGAGGGCAGGGCAACTTGGGCGTTGGGCTGAGCGCCGTGGAGGCGGGAAAGCCTGTTCTAGCTCAGAGTTGGCAGCTGCCGCAGGCTTGGCATCTTCGCTTCTCAGCTCCTGGAACGGGGTTGAGTGCCAGAGCGGGAACATGTCAAGGCAGGGCAAGGCACCTGCGTGGGTGCGAGAGGCAGAAAGGCGTTCTCCCGGGCATCCCTCCGCGCTTCGAACCCACACCTGGATGCTCGGGAGAGGGGTGGGCAGCCCCCCCTACCCCAACTAGATACCCCCCTCCTTCTGCCACCTGGATTACATCCTCCTCCCTGCGCCCTCGGGCACCCGGCGGGGAAGTTAGGCAGCCCCGGATTGCACAAAGGGCCTGGCTGGCATGTGTGAACTCTGGCAAGGGCTGTGGAGAACATCTGGGCTGGTTCTTTGGAATGCAGCTGGGCGGCAGGGGGCAGGTCTGGCTTCCGGAGGCCCCGATTGCACAGCTCAGCTGCTTCCTTTCTTGGGATATCAGCTTTCTCCCCCTTGTTTGGGCTCTGATTATTACTTTTAATTTTAAAGAAAAAGGATAATTTGTGGAGTTCTTTTCTTTTCTCAGACTCGCATAGCCCAGATAACAGAATCAGTGAGCTTGAAAGGGAGCTTGGAGATTATCTAGTCCAACCCGCTTGCTGAAGCAGGAGATCTTAGAGCAGGGAATTGTGGACTTCAATTCCCAGAATTCCTCAGCCAGAATAGAATAGAGAAAGAATAGAATAGAATAGAATAGAATAGAATAGAATAGAATAGAAAAGAATAGGAAATAGAATGGAATAGAACAGAGAGAGATGGAATGGAATGGATTGGAATAGAATAGAATAGAATAGAATAGAATAGAATAGAATAGAATAGAATAGAATAGAATAGAATAGAATAGAATAGAATAGAATAGAATAGAGAGAGATGGAATGGATTGGAATAGAATAGAATAGAATAGAATAGAATAGAATAGAATAGAATAGAATAGAATAGAGAGAGATGGAATGGAACGGAATGGATTGGAATAGAATAGAGAATATAGAACAGAACAGAACAGAACAGAATAGGAATATTAAGAGAGCTACAGATAGAGAGCAATGAAATCCTTAACAGCAGCATCCTAACTGTGCCTCTCCTTTTCCCAGGCAGCTGCTTCTGGAGTGTCTCAGTCGGAGTCCCTGTTCGAGGACTCTTTTGCTTTACGGCCCAACTCCCACCCCATCTTGGAAGACGCCCTCCGTCGCTCGTTTCTGGCTGCTGGGATTCCGCTCTCCAGTCTTGGATTTTTGCAAAGATTTTGCGTTTTGCCTGCAGATCCTTGTTTCCACGGAGCTGTGTGGCTTTTCTCCTCGTGTGGAGTAAACCACAACCTCTGACCACCGTTTAGAAAAGAATAGAGCTGGAAGGGACCTTGGAGGTCTTCTAGTCCAGCTCAAGCAGGAGAACCTAGACCATCTCAGACAGGTGACTGTCCAGTGTCTTCTTAAAAATCTCCAGTGATGGAGCGCCCACGATTTCTGGAGGCAAGCGGTTCCACTGGTTAATTGCCACTGACTGTTATTTCTTTTGTTATTTCTCCAGGGAGACTCACTGCCACAAGATTTTAAAAAAAAAAAGAGATGGGGATTGTGCAGAGAAGGGCCAGAAACCATAACTGGTCAAATTGGAACCTCTCTGGAGACAGCCTCCCTCCCTGTGTCGCCAACTGCAGCAACCTCGGCTTACAACTCCAACTGAGCCCCAGATTCTGGTGGCTAAGCGAGAGAATTGTTAAGCGGATGGTTGCTCAGTGAATCCCTGCAGTTAATTTTGTTGTTAAGCAAAACGGGTTGCCCCACCACGCGACCCCGGGGACATCATAAAGTCAGCTGCCAAGCGTCTGGATTTCGATCGTGGGACCGGGGGATGCTGCAACGGCCACTCACGGTCACCCGTCACTTCGGTCACTAAATGAGCTGCTGTTAAGCGGAGGACGACCTGTACTGGGCCAGCTCTAGAGGCTGGGAAACAGCCGGGAGGAACGGCTGGCTGCTTTTATGGACCCTCCCTCCGTTGTTGTGGCCTGCAGGGAGCTAATTAAAGGGGAATATTTGCAGCTCAGGGCTGAACTGGGGGGTTCCTGGTGCTCTCTGAGCTGGGTGGTTTTCCTGCAGACGTTTCAGGACCCAGCTAGGGAACATCATCAGTGCTAGAAGGGAGGAGGAGGAGGGGGGGGATTGTGGGGTCCTTGGTGCTCTCTGGGCTTGGTTATTTTCTTGCAGACATTTCATGACCCAAGTAGGTGACATCATCAGTGCTAGAAGGGAATTGGGATTTGTGGAGGGGAGGACGGTGGGGGTGCTCTCTGAGCTTGGTGGCTTTCTTGCAGACGTTTCATGACCTAACTAGGTAACATCATCTATGTTAGGAGTGGGGTTTGCGGAGAGGAGGAGGAGGACTGTGGGGTCCTTGGTGGCCTCTGAGCTTGGTGGTTTCCTTGCAGACGTTTCATGACCCAACTAGGGAACATCATCAGAGCTAGTCCCTACAGGGAGCGTTCTGGGAACGCGCAGCGCTCTGGAGCTAATCGGAGCCCCCGCGGTACCGAAGAAGGCAGAAACCAGAGAGGCCGCTTGGCCGAGTGAGCCTGGGGGGGGGGGAGGCTTGTTGATGGATCACTCTTACCGTAAGCAAGACACACACAGACACACAGACACAAGCTTTGCTTTCCCTCTGGGCATCCAGCACCCCGTTGGGGGCTTCAGATCTCCACGGGGAAGGAGAGATTAAAGGGAGAAGGGAGAGGGGAAATGTGATCGTTTCCAGATGAGCTGCAGGGACCAAAGCGCACATTCCTTCGGGGACTTAAACGGGAGAGAAAAGGGAATGTTTTCCACCGACTGCCTTTCTCTTCCCTGCAGAGAAGGGCCTGTTTCTGACGTCCAACTGGGCCTGCCCGTCCGAGAGGGAGAGAAAGGACCCCTTGGGTCATGTCTCCGCCAGGGGTGATCCGTCCCTGCCCTCGGCCTGTCTTTCTGGCAGGGTCACCCTGTAAACCAGGGGTCCTCGACCTCGGCCACTTTAAGACTTGTGGACTTCAACTCCCAGCTTTGCTGGCTGAGGAATTCTGGGAGTTGAAGTCCACAACTCTTAAAGTGGCCGAGGTCAAGGACCCCTGCTGTAAACGAAGGACGCTTCAGACGTGCCATCTGAGCATCCTGGTGTTGACAGCTCTGCTGCCCTTGGGCGGCCGAGCGAGCCATCCAAAGCCGTCTGCATTGACAAATGTCTCGCTTAGCATCAAGCAATTCTGGGCTCTGTTGCTGGTCGTTAAGTCGAGGACCCCGTTAAGGGAATGTAGTTCCCAGCTGGCAAAACCGACGACAGGGAAGAATGAACGTTCTGCTTTTTCATGGAAAGCCGAGTTGGCAAAGTTCCGAAGAGATGAAGGAGGAACATCCTGCCGGTGAGGACAATTCACCTGCAGAACTGCTTGCCACCAGGCGCTGCGGGTGCTCCGTCACTGGAGGCTTTGAAGAAGAGACTGGACGGTCACTTGTCTGAAATGGTCTAGGCTCTCCTGCTTGAGCAGGGGCTTGGACTAGATGACCTCCAAGGTTCCTTCCAGTTCTATTCTGATTGATTGGATTGGATGAGACCCAGTGCTGAGGAACACAACACATCCCTTTGCCGACGCCTGCGAATGGGCGTAATAAAACCAGAATAAAAACTGCTTACAGCAGCCAAAGCTCAGAAATCGATTTATCTGCAGAACATCCTCTACAGGAGCAGTTTACCTTAAAAGCGGGGACCTGGTCAAGACCTTCCCAGAGGCAGCTACGTGGCCATCGTGAAGTGGGGGATGCTCGGCTAGAGAAGAGTTCGGATTACGATTTGCCAGTGTTTCGTTCTCTCTTTAACTCTGAACAAAGGCAGATTTCAACCCGGATCTACTCAATTCTTTTCCCATCTTTTCCCAGAGCTTGAGGAGAAACCGTCCTGGCTCCCTCTTGCACCCCCCAAGACCAGCCTGGCACGGCCTCTCGTGGGTGCCTGGCGAGAGGGTTCAAGGGCCAGACGGAGTGAAAGGGAGGCCGTTCCTCAGCCCGGGAGAGAGGAGAGATGAAGAAGAAGAAGGGGCCGAGGTCTCCGGGCCAGGAATGCTTCTCCAAGAGAAACACAAACTCTAAAAGAGGAACTGTGGATGCTGTCCTGCCTGGCTGAGGCTTTCGAAGGAGGCGACAGGCAGGTGGTTGCAGCTGGGAGCTCAAACAGGAATGCCTTCCCACACACGTTGTTTGTTTGACAAAGGCAACAGAGAGTGGGCGGAGGGGCTCGCGCGTACACACACACACACACACACACACACACACACACACACCGATGATCATCACCACTTTTCCAGTTTTATTGCCTTTCCCAGAACGGCACCTTTCCCTGCTGTTCCCCAAAGAAGGTACAAAAATCAGATTCGCTTGGAGGCCTGGTGGTGGTGGTGGTGGGTGGCTGCCCCCCACAAGAGGGGCAGCCGGCAAGTCCATAGGGTCTCCAGGGTGCCCATCTCCCCACGGAGAGGCGGCTGAGGTGTCTCCACTGCTCTGCCAGAGGAAGGTCAGGACCCCATCACTGCTCCTGTGGAGGAAACACAACCTGTGTTACACCTGCAAGGACCCCGCCCACCCAAAGCGGTGTTGCTCAACCCTGGCAGGTTTATGATGTGGCAGAGGGTCTCCCGATGTGGGGCCGAGACCCTTTCCTGTCTTTGGGGGGGGGGGGAAAGCAGGGCGAGGCCAGCTGGGAGCAGAGCTGATAGGTTCCTGGGCCAAGCGCTCTGCTTCTAAACTGCCTCCCAAACCCAAAACCTAGGCAGGAGAGGGGGGGCAAATGCTCCCCCTTCATCTTCCCTACTCAGCTGCCCCACAGATGTCTGGGGATGCCAGAAGAGAAAGCATGAAGCAGGGAAAGGTCCCTCCTGTGCGGGGGGGGGGAGAGAATTAATCAGGGGCAGACGGCAAGGAACAATGGAGAAGCCAGGCTGAGGGGAGGAGGGCAAAAAGCCCGGAGCTGTTTCTGTGCTTCCAGACCTCCCACCCCACTCCAGAGTTTGCATCTTTTATCTCCAAATCCCGCTCAGCAGACAATAGAAACCAGTTGCCTTTTCTTGTGATGCCAAACCAGAGCAACACATGGACAAGATGGGTGTGCTGTTCCCCCCCCCCCGGGGGTGTGGGTTGCCAAGGGCTGGACCCTGAAGCAATAGCAGTAGCAGACTTATATCCCGCTTCACAGGGCTTTGCAGCCCCCTCTAAGCGGTTTACAGGGTCAGCATATTGGCCCCCAACAATCCGGGTCCTCATTTGACCCACCTCGGAAGGACGGAAGGCTGAGTTGACCTTGAGCCGGTCAGGATCGAACTGCCAAACTGCGGGTAGAGTTAGCCTGCAGTACTGCATTCTAACCACTGCACCACCACAGTTTTTCACTGGATTTATTCAGCCCCAGCCTACTCTTTTTTTGTCTTGCCTTCTGTTGCAGGTAAACTGAGGTGACGGAGTTTATGAAGGCGTCAGAGACACGCAGGGATCCCCAGGTGGGCGTCTGCCGGACGACTGAATTACACGGTCCAGCAGGAGGCCTCCGTTTCCAAGAATTTGCTGACAGGGTTGGGAGCTGCTGCTGGCCCCTGGCATGAGGGGGCTGGTGGAGACTCACCTTGATGAATCTCCCGTGGAGAAGGTAAGGAGACTGGAAGTCATGTTGGCAGTTGGAATACGCCATTCCTAGCCCCATCCCTAAGCCGAAAGCAAGTGGCCAGGTCTTTCCTGAAAGGGAAAGAAAACTGTAGGGAACACAGGCTGCAGAAGGGAACAGCAGAGACAGAGAGAGAGAGAAAGAGAGAGGGGAGAGGGGGAGAAAGAGAGGGAGAGAAAGAGAGAGAGAAAGAGAGGGGGAGAGGGAGAGGGAAAGAGAGAGGGAGAGAAAGAGAGAAAGGGGGGAGAGGGATAGGGAAAGAGAGAGAGAGAAAGAGGGGGGAGAGGGAAAGAGGGAAAGAGAGGGAGAGAAAGAGAGAGAAAGGGGGGAGAGGGAGAGGGAAAGAGAGAGAGGGAGAGAGAAAGAGGGGGGAGAGGGAAAGAGGGAAAGAGAGAGAGAGAGAAAGAGAGAGAGAGAGAAAGGGAGAGGGAGAGAGGGAAAGAGAGAGAGGGAAAGAGAGAGAGAGGGAAAGAGAGAGAGGGAAAGAGAGAGAGAGGGAGAGAAAGAGAGAGAGGGGAAGGGAGAGGGGAAGAGAGAAAGAGGGGGGAGAGGGAGAGGGAAAGAGAGAGGGAGAGAAAGAGAGAGGGGGAGAGGGAGAGGGAAAGAGGGAGAGAGAAAGAGGGGAGAGGGAGAGAAAGAGAGGGGGAGAGAGAGGGAAAGAGGGAGAGAGAGAAAGAGGGGGGGAGAGGTAGAGGGAAAGAGAGGGAGAGGGAAAGAGAGAGGGAAAGGGAAAGGGAAAGGGAGAGAGGGAGAGAGAGAGATCAGCGAGGCAAAATCAGGAAGTCTTTGTTGGAGGTGCCTTGTGTGAAGTGTTAGTACCACTTTATAAGGCCTTGGTAAGACTGCGCTGCATCCAGTTTTGATTGCCACAGTACAAAAAAGATGTTGAGACTCTAGAAAGAGTGCAGAGAAGAGCAACAAAGATGATCAGGGGACTGGAGGCTACAGCATATAAGGAACGGCTTGTGGAATTGGGTATGTTCAGTTTAAGGAAGAGAAGGACGAGGGGGGACAGGATAGTGGCCTTCCAGTATCTCAGGGGCTGCCCCAAAGAAGAGGGAGTCAAGCTCTTCTCCAAAGCACCCAAAGGCAGGACAAGAAGCAATGGATGGAAATTGACCAAGGAGAGAAGCAACCTAGAACTAAGGAGAAACTTCCTGATAGTCAGAACAATTAACCAGTGGAACTACCTGCCTCCAGAAGTGGTGAATGCTCCAACACTGGAAGCTTTTAAGAAGAGACTGGACAGCCATTTGTCTGAGATGGTAGAGGGTCTCCTGCCTGAGCAGGGGGTTGGACTAGAAGACCTCCAAGATCCCTTCCAAGTCTGTCATTCTGCAGTGCATCTCTTTGACCAGATTTTACTCACTTGTTTGTTATAATATTAGCTTTCCTCGCTTGAGATTCGGGGTTTGTTTTTAAAAACATCGAAACCTGGTGAGCTGCCCTGGGCACATGCTAGGGTAGAAGGCCAGGTGTTTGTCGAGGGCTTTGCCAGTCTCCTCGCCGCTCGGCACGACCGTGTGCCCGTAGCCAGCGAGGTTTAAGCATTTCCTCGCACTTGTTCACGTCAACCATCCAAGGCACAACAAGCGCCCGGAGCAAGGTACGCGCCCAGTTTCTCCTCTCCACAAAAACCGCCTCTATCTTCTCACCAGATCCCTGCCCACCGCAGGCGACGCCAACCTTGCAAGCCTAAACAGAGGGTGGAGGTGAAGCCTGGGAGACACA
This sequence comes from Bothrops alternatus, assembly GCA_034064705.1. Lineage (NCBI taxonomy): Eukaryota > Metazoa > Chordata > Lepidosauria > Squamata > Viperidae > Bothrops > Bothrops alternatus. The sequence goes on along the minus strand of JARGCV010000226.1, from coordinate 299,604 downwards.
AAACCCAGCCTGAAAATGGCTGAGCCTGTGAAATGGTGGCGAGGAGGGCAGACCTCTGGCTGGGTTCCCCCACCCCCGAGAACGGGCAGCGGGCGGCCTGCACCTCCGAGGGCAAAGGTGCTGGTGCGTGCTGAGCCCTTGCCCAGCCTTACGTCCTGGTCCGAGGGCAAAAAAGCAGAATGAGATGCAGAAGAAAAAAGCTGGACCAGGAGGAGGAGGAGGAGGAGGAGGAGGAGAAGCAGGCTGGAGAATACAATCCTCACTCACTTTTGAAGAAGACGACGGAGAAGACCACGCCCAGGCCAAATCCTGCCCCTGAAAAGGAGAAAGAAGGAAGAGTTTAATCGAGGGGTGGGTTTAGCCTTCAAGGCCCTGGGCCAGACTCCTTCAAAGGAAGGTCCTTTGCCCCCTTCCTCACCCTTCACACAAGACCCCCCAGTGGCCCCCATGCAGGAGGACGTCAGTTACGGTGGATGCCAGCAAATCCGATGCCTCAAAGTTTCAACGTGCCACGGGGGGGGGAGGTGTTCCTTGTTCACAACTGCCCACCATCTCCTGTTCCCTCTCCCCCTTTCTGGGAGTGCTGCCCCTCCCCAAAAATTGGGTGATGCAAATCCCCCCTCCCCTTTCGTTTTTCTGTGGTTTATTTTCCTTCGTGGGTTCCTGTCGCCCAGTGAAAGGCTGGCCCGGAGGTGCCCACCTTCAGTCGAAACGAAACAGCCGTGGCAGAAGATGCTCACTTTAGAGGGGGTGCTGCCCCCCTCCCCCAAGGAGGGAAAAGGGAGGCCTGAAGCTGCAGAGAGCGGCGTGGCTCTCTGCCCATGCTCAGGGACTCTCCGCAGCTCCCCACGCGCTGAGAGGGGCAGCGCAAATGGACGCCAGCTTGATGGAGGAGATGGCGGACGTGCGGACAGCCCCCCCCCGCTGCCTTGCCGCCTGTTTGCAAGCGCCAGAGATGCGATTAAACAATGGAGTCTTCACAGCTCGCAGGTTGTTTCCAGATGCGGCTGGACTGCAAGGCCCTGGGCTGGTTGGAGAGGATGAGAGTTGTGATCCTACACATCTGGCTGGCGGAAGGGTGGACTCTTCCATCAGAGAGAGAGAGAGAGAGAGAGAGAGAGAGAGAGGGAGAGAGAGAGAGAGAGAGAGAGAGAGAGACGGCTGGCGTTGGGCTGGCGTGTGCCCAAGGACTTGAAAACGGATTCTCAGCTAAGCAGTTGTTCTGCCTTGCAATCCCTGGGATTCCAGCTGTGCCAGTCCTGTGTGGAAAGCTGCTGTCCCTGCACATCTGGGCGACGGCCGCCAAACCCAAAGGCAGGCAGGATTTGGGTCTGGCAGCCAAACAGAGCAAATCAGATCCTTTTCTTATCACCGTTTCCAGATGGAGCAGCTGGTGCCGGACTGGGTCTTTGTGTGTGTGTGTGTGTGTGTGTGTGTGTGTGTGTGTGTGTGTGTGTGTGTGTGTGTGTGTGTGCGCACGCACGTGCGCACGCTGTTTAAAAACCACCCACCATCTGTGGGGATCAGCTGAGCTCGCCATTCACCTGGTCTGGCCCATTTTGGGAGAGTGATTGCTGGAATTCAGGAGGATGATTATCGCAAGGGCTGGACAGCCAGACGTTTGTGTAGACTTAACACAAGCTTAACAAAGCTGGTTTTAAACTTACAGCCCCACAACAGTTTGTGAGCCAGGCAGAATTGTTTAAGATGGGCGTTGGTACAAATATGCATTTTGTTTCGTTCAGCTGCAGCTGATGAAAGGAAGGGTTTTCGAAAGACATCTCCTCCAAACCAGAAGGCAGCAGGAGACTGGGATTCAGTGGCCCTGCTGGCTGGGGATGATGGGATTGGACTCTCCCACTTGAACACCCTCCTCTTCCTTGGAAAAAAAAAAGGCAAGCAGGTTCAGGATTGCAGAGATTCCTTCATCTTGGCTGGGGAAGGGATCTCGTGACTGGGAAGCCTTCCTTTTTTAAAAAAAAATATTTTTTATTTTTCCCAACTCTCCCCGATACATCTACCATGATATTTATCAGATGGTAACATACATTCTTTTTACATTCATATATAAGATACTTTTAATAAAATGAAATAAATGCATACACAGGACTTTTGGTGTTGCTCGCCCATTTCCCCTTTCACTGTATCCATCCACACTCCTCCTTCTCTCCCTTCTTTCTCCCTTTCTTCTCTTCCCTACTTCCCTCTTCTTCCTCTCCTCTTCTTTCCTTCACCACTCTCCTCCCCTTTCTCCCCACTTCTCCTCCTCTTCTCCTCCAACCTTCCTACTTCCTTCTCCCCTCCTTTACTCTTTTCTCCCTCCTCTCCTTTCTTCCCTCTCGTCCCTCTTCAGATACAATTCAGGGGCAATGTCCCAGCCACTCCTCTCTCCAAATTTCGACTGGGAAGCCTTCCTGATCTCCCAAGGCAGCTGATGGGATCCTGGGCTCTTTGGCTGAGCATCGCCAAGGAAGCGGCAGGGAGCCTGGTTCTTCAACATTTCTGGGAAGAGCCGAAAGGAGAATGGCACCAAGTGCCTCTCCACAAATGTTCTGCAAAAGAGGGGGGGAAAAATCCGCTCTCCTCCACGGCCTGGGGCTGGGAACCCACCAGCCGACGTCCTGCTTTGGACGCCCCACTTCAGCACAAGACAGCCACTTATCTGAACACTGGGGGGGGGGGGAATCAGCCAAACCACTTGGACAGATGTTTCCACTAAACTTTGCACCTCCAGGCCAGCCTTTGACTCTGCCACAATAAAAGATGAAAGGTTTCCTTACAAACAGAGTAGCGAAGCAGCAGGAGGGACCTTTGGGGGGTGGTGGTCCTCCCCACCTATGAAGGCCTCAAGGGAATGGGGGGAGGAACATTCATTCATTCTCTCTCTCTCCCCCCCCCTCTGAAACTCAGCACTTGCTGATTTATAGGCAAGTCAAGAAAAAAAAACCAGCTTGAAAAATCAAAGTTTTAAAGCAGGGGTTCTCAGCCTTGGCAACTTTAAGACTTGTGGACTTCAACTCCCAGAATTCCTCAGCCAGCTTTGCTGGCTGAGGAATTCTGGGAATTGAAGTCCACAAGTCTTAAAGTTGCCAAGGTTGAGAACCCCCGTTTTAAAGGATCTGCACCTCCCTGGCCAGTCAAACGTTCCTGGAACACACACACGGTTGCCAGCAGTCGGCCGGCCAGGTGCCCCAGAATCTCAAAAACCGCCTCATTTTCCTGAAAGGGGGACCCAACACCAGCAGTGGACGATAGGCTACATGCAGAACCTTTTACTAACAAGCCCAGCTCCTCTGACTCAGGAGGGGAGGAAGGCCCCCACCCCAATCTCTCAGCAACAGAGCCAGCAATGCATTTGGGGGGGGGGCGAGAGAGACCCCGGCAAAGCTTCTGCACGAAACTTGGTCAGACTCAGCGAGCAAAATCAAGGCTGCAGGTGCCTTCAGCTGCATTGGGGGGGGGGAGTGCAGAAAACGGAATATTGAATAGAAGAGAGCTGGAAGGGGCCTTGGAGGTCTTCTAGTCCAGCCCCCTGCTCAAGCAGGAGAGTTACAACAGTTCATTTAGGGACGGCCCTGAAAAAAGTGACTTATGATCGTTCCCCCCCCCACTTATGGCCGTTGCAGCATCCCCCAGTCCAGGGCTAGGCAACCTTGGCTGTTTTGTGACTGGTGGACTTCAACTCCCAGAATTCCTGAGGCAGCCTGGCTCAGCTTGGAAACCTCTCCCTTTCCCTCAGCATGGCTGGCTCAGGAATGCTGGGAGTTGAAGTCCACCAGTCACGAGAGAGCCCAGGTTGCCCACCCCTGGCCTATGCTGAGGTGATGAAAATTCAGATGCTTGCCAATTGACTCGCATTTATGACGGTAGCAGTGCCCTGGGGGGGTCCTCTCTCTCTCTCTCTCTCTCTCTCTCTCTCTCTCTCTCTCTCCAGTTCTTTTAGTGACCGTTCAAAGTTATAACAGGGACTTAGGACCGTTTTTTCAGTTACGACCTTTGCATCCTGCCCAGGGTCACGTGATCTACATTCAGACGCTTGCCAAAGTGGTTCATACTTACGACGGTCGCAAAGTCCCGGGGTCCCCTGATCCCCTTTTGCGACCTTCCAGCGAACAAAGTCAATGGGAAATCAAGATTCACTTAACAACCGGGTTGCTAACTTAACAACTGCAGTGATTCACTTAACAACTGGGGTCAGGAAGGTCGTAAAATGGGGCCAAGCTCACGTAGCAAATGTCTCACTTAACAACATAAATTTCAGGCTCAATTGTGGCCGCTAAGTCGAGGACTACCTGTATCTATATCAAAGTTACAAGGGCACTGAAAAAATTGACACATTTTTACACTTACGACAGGAGTCCTCAACTTACGACTATCATTGAGCCCAACGTAAGCAAAGCATTTATTAATTGAATTGGCTCCATTTTAGACCTTTCTTGCCATAGCTGTGAATCACCGCACTTGTTTGTCGCACGATTGTTAAGGGAATCTGGCTTCCCCACTTGTAAGGTGATCACGTGAGACCGTCATAAATACGAGTCAGTCGCCCAGCACCTGAATTTCAATCACACCATCAGGGAGATGCTGCAACGGTTGTGTAAAAAAAACCCCTATGGTCATTAGTCCCTTTTTTTTCTGCTTCCGTTGTAACTCCGGTCACTAAATGAAATGTTAAGTCAAGGACTAGCAGTAGGTGGTTCAATCCCAGCCCCGTCTATAACCGAGTAGGTCAGGGGTGGGCAATCTTGGCTCTTTTATGACTCGTGGACTTCAACTCCCAGAATTCCTGAGCCAGCCATGCTGAGGGGAAAAGGAGAGGTTTCCATGCTTAGCCATGCCAGCTCAGGAATTCTGGGAGTTGAAGTCCACCAGTCATAAAGCGGCCTAGGCCTAGGCCAGAGGTAGGCAACCTTAGCTCTTTTATGACTCGTGGACTTCAACTCCCAGAATTCCTGAGCCAGCCACGCTGAGGGGAAAGGGAGAGGTTTCCAAGTTGAGCCAGGCTGGCTCAGGAATTCTGGGAGTTGAAGTCCACCAGTCACAAAAAAGCCAAGTTTGAAGACCCCTGCTTGTGGACTTCAACTCCCAGAATTCCTGAGCCAGTCACGCTGAGGGGAAAGGGAGAGGTTTCCATGCTTAGCCATGCCGGCTCCGGAATTCTGGGAGTTGAAGTCCACCAGTCATAAAAGAGCCACGGTGGCCTACCCTTGGAGTAGGTTTTAGTGGGAAGAATCCATGGATCCCGGATCAGCGAGCAAAGCTGCAGTTTAAAAAAAACAACCCAGTCTGGAGAGGTTTCTGAGGCCTGGCAGGCTCTCTTCTGCAATTGCCCAACGCAGCTGCGACTCTCCCAGGCCCAGCAACGAGCAGAGAGGCAGACAAGCCACGGACTCCAAAGTGTGACACCGTCTTGAATGCAAATTAAACCTGAATCATGCATGTTCCTGTAAGGCGTTAACAGCCTCTGGAACAGAAGTGGCCCCTGGCCAAGAGGGGTGAGATAAGCAGAGTCTGGCAACACCAAAAGGGGACCGTTGCCCAACCTGGGGGTTGACATTCACCCAGGCAGGACTGTGCAGGCCCCAATGTGTCAAGTATTGCCCGACAGTGGAATTGAGGGGCGTTGGGTTCTTCCCCTCTTCTCCCCTCTGCAGGAAATGAGGCTGGTGGTCTTTTCTGCCTGTACCCCCGACATTGCAAGGATTTGGCGGCGGCAGGTTAAAGCCGCCTTCGTCTCTCTTGATTTGAGCTCGGGGGAACTGGCAGAGAAAAAGAGAGCCCTGGGACTGAGCAACTGAATGGAGGTAAAACACGGCGCCTCCAAAACGTTAAAAGGATAACTTTTTCCTCTTCCTGCACGAATATCTAGATTCAACGGATCGATTCTGCCTTTGTTTGGCGTCAGCAAATGGCGGCATCTGACATTACTCATCAAAAAGGGCGATGCTGGTTTATGCTTAGGTCTGCAATGCACCCATGGCACCCTGCACACATGCATTAATTGCCGGGTACAGCTGAAATCAGCATATCGCTCCCGTTTGTGCTCAGGGCCAAAAGCCCTTGTGCCCAAACATGATGCCAGGCCAAATCAGTGGGCGCTGAGAAATTCCTGCCAGGCACCTTTGGCTAGGCTTTGGCTGGGAAAAGGCAGGCATGCTGGTTACGCAACAGGCACCTGCTCTTCAAAACAAGCCCAGGGATTCAGCAGAAGTGCGGTTGAGACGAGGACACGGCAAACATCGGCAGGTTACGCCAGGTTAAATTGATGGGGTTGCGCCGCCAAGAATTGCCTATTGAGAGCAATTATTCATGTCTCCTGTGGGCTTACCGGATCACACATTAGATAATTTCTCCCTGTCTGCTTAAGCAAGATTCTTCTGACTCATGAGAAGCTGCTTGGGGGAAGGGGGAGGGCACAAGTAGCAGCCAAGGGTACTGATGGTCCATGAACACCTCCCTTGGCATCTACCATCTGCTTCTTGGCCAATCCCATTTCTTGGAGTTATTAAAAAAAATCTCTTCTAGCAACCACAAAAACCAAGAACGAAGCACCCGGCAGCTTATTATTATTATTATTAATTTGATTTGTATGCTGCTCCTCTCCGGAGACTCGGAGCGGCTCACAACATATACAAAACATCAAAATATTAAAAATAGATACTCAACACACATACAACTTTCGAACCACAACCCACAATCATCCCCAGGCCTGCTGGCAAAGATAAGTTTTAAGGTTCTTTCGGAAGGCCGGGAGAGTGGGAGAAACGCGGACTTCAAGGGGCAGTTAGTTCCAGAGGGTGGGCGCCACAACAGAGAAGGCCCTCCCCCTAGGACCTGCCAAATGACATTGGAGGCCGACCCTGTGCGCTCTCACCGGTCGTAGGGAAGTATGTGGCAGAAGACGGTCCCGTAAGTATCCTGGTCCAGAGCCATATAGGGTTATACCTGTTGTATTTGGTTTACCGATATGCCACCAGCCTGGGGGAAAGGCCAAAGGTCAGCAAGTAGGGTTAGGCGAGCCTTGGCACCCAGGGGGAAGGCAGACAGAGAGGATGGCGCCCACTGATTTGGCCTGGCATTATGTTTAGGCAGAAGGGTTTTGGACCCGAGCACAAACGGAAGCGATATGCTGGTTTCATTTTGATAAACTGGAGCTTGCACGCTACTAAAAGGGCTGCAAATGAACCTCCAGCATGTTTTCGCATTTTAAAATCTGCCTACGGTCTCTCCCCCCCCCCAATCGGGAATCCTGTTTTCTTAGATCCTTGATCACCTATATACCAAGCTTATTCTCACCCAGCCTGCCTTCTCCACCTGTTCGCTTAATGTCTAATTATTACTTGCACAGGAGAGAGACAAATTGTAATTACCCTGCATCAATCAGATATTACGTTATTTGCAATTCAAAGCAGCCGTAGTGCCTCCCCCCCCTCGTTGCAGATAAACAAGTTTTATAATACGAAACTTGAAACTGTGGGAAGGAGGTGCTGGCTTGCAGTTAGAAGCTTTGCCATCCCTGCCAACACAGAGACAGCGGTGTGTGAGCCAAGGGCATCTTAGGCAATTTCCTTCCAAAGGGTTTGGTGCCCAACCCATCTCCCAGCCCATGGCAGAGAAGGGTAAGGGGCGAGACAGACAGGGCATCAAGGAGAGGACACGCTGGCTGGAGGGGGATCTTTGTGGCCCTGTGCTTTGCAAACATTTCAGACATTGGCTGTAGGAATGAGACTGCTTGAAGGAAGGGAAATTTTGAGGTTGGGATTTAAACCTTAAAAGGATAATGCAACAGATGGGTGAGGTTAAGGAACTGAGGGAAGAGAGATGGATGTGGAGTCAAGAACAGATTTTGCTGGTTAATTTTCAGAGCAGTTCGGCGTTTGGGGCTGAAGCATCAATATTTCAGCCCTTCATAGCTCCCATCTCCATTTTCATCTAGGTCCAGAATAAGATTTTTCCACGCGGCCTTCAAAAGTTCCCACTGAGAAAGTCGTTAAACCAAGGGTCTTCAAACTTGGCCCTTTGATGACTTGTGGACTTCAACTCCAGAATTCCTCGCCTGGCTGAGCAATTCTGGGAGTTGAAGTCCACAAGTCATAAAAGGGCCAAGTTTGAAGACCCCCGAGTTAAACTAAATGCCAGACATTCAAAATGTATTCCCTGAGCATCCCAGCTCTTTATTTACTCAAGCCAGCCCAGCCCACTGCCAACACGTGGAAGAAAGAGTTGTCACACCTATTTCTGGTTTGTCATGTTTAATTTTGCCTCTGCTAGGACTTATCTGGGTGGGTTTAAGGTGAGGCAGCTTTGTCCTACAGATATGTCTATACCAGGGGTCCCCAATCTGTGGGCCATAGCCCACTAGGGGTTTGCAACCAGACCGCAGAAATTACCACCCAGTGCTCGCCTGCGCACGTCCTCACTTGCACAACAGCAAGCCAGGGTGCGCACTCTACGTATTTAAGTGAGTGGCATGCTGGCTGTTTGCTCAAATGGAGCTGTGTGTGTTTGCTGGGTGCTTCCACGGAACCTTCCCCTCTTCTCCCACGCTGGTCCGCAAAGCCGGAAATATTGGGGAACTTCCGCCCTAATCATTGGTTCAGGCTGAACAGATCAGGAGCTTCAAAATTTCCAGAGAGCTCCAGGCTGTTTTCAAGTGGAACGTGAGCAGGAGTTGCCAAAGATGCTTTTTCACCAGGCAACTGGACTTTCTTGTTTTTTCTTTGAAGAAGTTTCGCTTCTTGTCCAAGAAGCTTCTTCAGCTCTGATCCAGCTCTCCTTGGACGAGAAGCAAAACGTCTTGAAAGAAAAAACAAGGAAAAGCCTCGTGAAAAAGCATCTTTGGGATAACTATGACCTGGATGACTGAGAATCTCCATAGACGGTGAGCAGGAGACACACACCGTCTCTTGATCATTCAGGCTCTTACGTGCAATTAAAGTCATTTGACAGAAAAGCACCATAAATTTTTTTTGGGGGGAGGGGAACTGTTCCCTATTAGATAACTGCCTTAAGCAGGCATACTACATATTTCAAAAGCATCCCTCCTTAACAGGAAGCTAACCAAGGAGAGAAGCAACCTAGAACTAAGGAGAAATTTCCTGATAGTGAGAACAATTAACCAGTGGAACCACCTGCCTCCAGAAGCGGTGAATGCTCCAACACTGGAAGTTTTTAAGAAGAGACTGGCCAGCCATTTGTCTGAAATGGTATAGGGTTTCCTGCCTGAGCAGGGGATTGGACTAGATGACCTCCAAGGTCCCTTCCAACTTTATTATTATTGTTATTATTACTACAGGGAGTTCTTAACTGGCAACCTTTCATTTAGTAACTGTTCAAAGGTACAACGGCACTGAAAAAAGTGAGATGATTGTTTTCCACATTTACAACTGCTGCTGCATCCCCCCATGGTCACGTGACCAAAGTTCAGACCCTTGGCAACTGGTTCATATTTGTGATGGTTTCAGCGTCCCGGGTTCAGGCGATCAAATTTTTGCGGCCTTCTAACATGCAGTCTATGGGGAAGCCAGATTCACTTTATGACCACACGATTCCCTTAATAAGTGCACAGATTCGCTTAACAATTGTGGCAAGGTCATAAAATGGGCAAGACTCACCACTGTCTCAGGGTTAGAAATTTGGGGCTCAACTGGTAAGACAAAGACTACCTGCAGCTGTTTGGACCAAGCAGAGGAAAATACTAAACCCTTTAACCCCTAGATAGGTTTCATGCTTTTTTTCATGTAAACACACTTCATATGTCAACAAATAACATCAGCAGCTAAAATCCCTAAATCATCTAAACATTGGCTGGGTGACTTTAGGCCAGTCTCTCTCTTTCTTTCTCTTTTCTCTCTTTCTTTTTCTCTCTCTCTCAGCCCAGCCCACCTTGTTTTGGGAACATAGGAGGAAGGAGGAGTGTTAGATATGTTTGCTTCCTTGAGTTATTTATAAAAAGACAGGATAAAACAATAACAACAATAATGGAGATGCCTGACTTTGAAAAGCAAATCGTTACTATATTTTTTATGCTCACACGTTTTTTTTAAAAAATATTGCAGAATGTCAGGAAGCCCCCCCTTTTTTTTTTAGCAAAAAGGTTGAGGCTAAAAAGGGCTTTTTGGGGGGACCCTGCTCAGGATGCAGTCCTAAATGGAGGAAGGGGCAGAGGTTTTGCAAGGGCTCAGCCTGGAGGCACCCCCCCCAGAGGGAGATGCTGAGAACTCCTATTTCCCATGTAAAAAGCCCATCCTAAGCAGCCTCTGGGGGAGGGGGGGTTGTTTGCAAATGGCTTTTTAAATCGCTTTTGCAAAGTGGGGTGCAGCCATCTCCTCCTCCCTATTCCAGGGCTTCCGCAAAGGGGCTTCCACCTTTCTTAAAACATGCATTTTTACAAGCATGCATTGCAAGCGGGGGGTGGGGCTTGGGTGAGGCTGCCCCATTGCAAGATCAGGGAGAAAGGGGTCAGCCCCAGACCAGGCCTCCCCCACTTGCTGCCCCCTCCCCTGTCTCCTGCTCCCCCCCCCCCAGTCCCCTCACCCAGCTTGACGGCGGAGTCAGCCAGACAACGGTCCCATTTCCTCCCTAGGTCGCCCTCCGACGCCATCTTGGCCGCTACCCGCCTCCGCTGTCAGTCAAGAGTCCTCCCGCCTCCCCGGGCGAAAGTCTCGCGAGAGCTGCGCCCGCCCCGTGGCAAACCCATCCGCCCTCGCGAGAGCTTGAAAGGATGAGGGCGGGGGGAAATGTTAAGAGGGCGCTTTTGGTTTTCCTTTTTCTCCGTCCCGCTTCCGGGCGTCTGTTGCCAAGGGCAACCAAGGGTACCCCTGGCAATCTAGTGCTTGGGCGAAGTAGGCCCGAAAGGCGTACAGGGCCAGCCTAATACGGGGAAATCCATCGGCATCCCCCTCTTCTGGGGGTGCAGACCTTCCTGGACCTTTTGATTTATTATTTTATTGATTATGTTATTCTATTGTATTATATTGACCACTTTGATCCCTCTTTCTATAATCCAGGGGTCTTCCAACTTGGCCCTTTTATGACTTGTGAACTTCAACTCCCAGAATTCCTCGGCCAGCATGCCTGGCTGAGGAATTCTGGGCGTTGAAGTCCACAAGTCATAAAAGGGCATATTTTAGTGGTGACATTTCTGAAGTGTGAGAAAGAGCTGGGAATAAGTCCCCGTCCCCCCCCCCCCCGATTTATCCCTGCCTTTTGGGTTGGTGTTTCTTGAGTCAGCTGGGTGGACTTCAACTCCCAGAATTCCCCAGCCAGCATTAATTACGGGAGCTGAAATCCATTGATCTTGGCTGGGGAATTCTGGGAGCTGAAGTCCACCCAGCTGAATGAAGCTGAAGTTGGGACACACACAGCTTCAGTGAAATTAAACCATGGGGTTTCTGCCAAACCACCATTGGCTGAGTCTGAAAGATCGTGATTTTAGAACAAATAATCAAGGATGGTGATACTTTGGCTGTACTTTGAGATGCTCCTTCCCATAGGGTAGGAATGAAAGTAACTTGAGTAAGTACAAAGTGCCCACAGTTATCCAATAAATCGGAAAAGATTTTTCAGTACTCCTAGATCTAATTACTGCCATCTTTCGGCTTTTAGGAGAAAGTGTGTTTGAAGGTTAAATTTACTTCTTTTAAAACAAATAAAAGCACCAATGTGGGTAAGACCACACACTGATATTTGAGAGCAAGAAATGTTAATAAAACTTGTTAAGTCTCCCTCCTTCCTTGTCTGTTATCGGCGGGCTCATCGGGAGAGTTACACTTATAAACATGGAAATTTCTCCCTGCTACGAAAGAAAACCCGCACAGATTTGTACAGATCAGGTTGCTCGCTATGAAAGAAAGAAAAAAAAACCAGCCAGAATTGTAATTTTTCTTTCATTATTTGACAGCCCTGTGGAAGCCTGATCATGTCAGCTTAATTATGAGAAATGGATTATATTATCCTGAACTTACCTTGACTTTAATGGTGGGGAGGGATAAATTCCCCAGCATATCAAATTTTTGTTTCAGAGAAAAATTTCCATCAGATTGTTTCCAAGGTCTGCCTTTTCTCTCCCATGCTCAACCTCTCCCTTTTTGCTTTCATAAAAAGTGATTTTTCTCTGTCTTTTTTGTCCAGGAGTTGGAAACATTTCCCATTAAGAACCCTGATTGCATTTCCTACCCCTTGGGATAAAGTTAATGGAGGAAGAAAAGCCAAACAAAGGTCAGAAGGATTGTGTGTGCGTGTTGATAACAGATAGGCCGGCAGTTAAAACTCATCCAATGTAATTGTAGATATTTATTATGGGATGCCCCACTTTACACAGGTTTTACAAGCACTTTTCATAATGCCGAGCCTGAATTACGTAAAAGATTCTGGCTGGCTTAAATAGATTTAAAGGAAGGTGGGAGAAATTCAACAAGGACTAGCCAGAAAGAGCAAAAGGGAATTTTCATATTCAGAGAGAATAGTCTTGCTTTTCTTTCTTCCCTGTGAACCCTAAATTGCTGGATACAGCAAAATCTGTTGGGTTTGCAGCTACATATTCAACTTGGGTCATCTCCATTTCAGTCCAACTGCATGTATGAACTGTCTCACTCAGTCATCTAAAAAAGAAAGACTCCATTTGTTTTTGCCAAAAGTATACTTTACTGAAGCTTAAACAGTTACAGAAGTAGCTTAAGCTGAATCTGAGGTTTCCTGTGCAAAACACAAAGGAAAGTCCCCCCCCCACATCTCCGTTATCTGCGAATGTCCAATCAAGTGCTTGTATATTGTTTAGGAAAGAGATGCTCGGTTCCCAGCTCTGCATATCTTTACTTGACCTTGGCTGGCTGGACCTTTGCAGAAGGCTCAGCTGAGCTTCCATCCTCCCCTTCTTCCTTACAGTCCAATTGTCACCTCCCCCCCCTCCATTGCTAGTGTCAGGCTGTCAACTCATGAAGCTTGGATAGGAGAGACGCAGCCATGACAGCATGGAGCTTTTCCACCAGCTGAAATGTACCCTATTAAATAAGAAATGCACAGCATTATGCAGAGGGTTGCAGTTTAAATTGTTAGAATAAAGTTAGCTATTTCAGCCAAGGGGGGGGGAAACACACCAAAGTATCTCCTCTGTCATTGCTTTCCCCCTTTCTTCTTCATCCTCCTTTGGTTTCATTTATACAAACGTGTCACAATGGAACATAAAACTCAAATGCCTCCTTATTATCTGATGCACCGCACAAAAATCTCCTTAAATGGCCACGATGTTCCTAGGAAATGTCCGAGAAACCTTGTTCCATTCTGTTTTTCCTTCCGTTCGCTTCACTGTTTGAACCATTCTGATTTTTTTTGTGGGGAGGGGGTTAGGGTGGGCAAATCAAGAAAGATGTGACGCACATCTGACAGGCTTTGAAAACCCTTAAAGGAATGCCAGACATCTGTCTTTTTGTTAAAGGCTTTCCCCTGCTCTTAAAGGAAAGGAAGCCTTGCTAAAAAAAAAATAAATCCATTTTTACTTAGCTAAGCCTTAGGAAAGGGCATATTGTCACTGACAATGTGATCTCAAATACCCCTGATTAAAGACATATGGATGTGGCTTTGTAAAGGCGTTCAGCTGTCAAACTAACCTTTCTTTTGTTTCGGCACTTTTTCTTTAGGGCTTTTATAAAATAAACCTTGCTTGCTCTCTTTTTCTGTAAGTATACACACACTCACACATATATATTGACCATGTTCAATGCATGTAGTTGAAAGTTTCTTTAAGCTGTTTTTTAAATTCTTTTTTCTTCCCAACTGAGACGTTCTGCGATGTTTAAAACAATTCATTGAAAAGCAGGATGGAACGTAACCTGCCAGATTCTCAGAGCATAATTTGAACGTGAATTTGGACATCAAGGCAGCACGAGAGTTCAGTTTAGTCACGGCCAAATGCAATTTTAATTCAGAAACATGTGCACTGAGTTTTTGAAGGATAAGTCATCCCCCTTAGTGCTCCTTTCTTAACTCATTATCCTGCACAAATCTGTAGTTCAAGGAAAGAGTATTTTCTGTTACCCATGGAGAGACAAGTGATGGGCGGTTTGATTCACTATATATATATATAAAAGGATCAAACAGCTGCTTTTTAGTCGTGCCTTTTTTCTTCTGCCTTTACCCCAAATATTTGCATTAAGCTCACAGGCCAAAAAATGTTTGTACTCTCAGCCTGAGGGAAGTAGTTTGAAATGAGGACCAGCTGCTTGTCCGCAACTGTTTATAGGAAGGCTGTGTTTTAAATGATTACATTTGCTGGGCTGAGCGGAGGGCGGACTCAAAGCCTTGCTTAGGCAGGATTCAAAGCACGCTATAAAACACCCCTTGGGAGAATGCAGAGAAGAACCCATAAACCTTGGTTCTTTCCTAATTGCCGCACAAGGAAGAGTCCTGGAAATTTGTTGCAGTGAATAAGACGTGAAGTATTATTTTTATTGATGATGGTTTATATGTCACTCGAAAGCCACTTGATGAAGATTTATTTTTTTCATCCTAAAAGGCAGAGTACGGTTCAAGGAGAAGCTCCGGTTTAGGAGCACAAACCAGGTTTCAACCTAAAGTAAAATGCATTACGTCTGATTTGAAATATGTGAAGTCAAGAACATTTTGGCAGTTTTAATTCAATATCGCTGGGGATTCTTTTCGAGGCTGTCAGATGACCCTAACCCTGGTCACAGATCACTGCAGTTTTGAGAACAGGTTTTTACAAGGTGCCCAACCTCCTTATAAGAGTCAGTTACCCCAAACACCCTTCGTACTCCTGGCTGGGTTTTAGCATCTCCCATGTGCCTCTAATGGGATTGTTGACATGTGCGGAAATGAGCCTTAACTGGCTGTGGAATTCTATTTCCTTTGAAATGTGCCTTAGCAACCTGCGAGAAAGGTGAATGGAGGGAAAAGAAGCCTGAAAAACTGTAGCAATTCTGAAATTAGGTGGCATTTATTAGCACGGGAGGCATAAAGAACCTCAGGCAGGGAACCCCGGCAATTAGAAAAATTAAAATATAACAAACTCATTATTCTGGAACCGTGAACTGAGATGTGTTATAGTTCTGATCCAGATAGCATAAACTCCACGAAAATGGTTTTAAACAAATATTTATTGTCCAGGAATTCTGAGCAGAGACTTACCGTACTTTGCAGTAGATACATCCGGTCATATTCGTATCTGTCCATTCTCGTAGGTAAAAAGGAACACTTCCCCATCTCAGCTAGGCATGGTTACAGATGCCAATCTATGCATGCATGATGCTTGATTAACCAAAGGCTTTTACAACCCTGGCACTAGCCAGGACATCCTGTAATAAACTTTGAAGCCCCTCCCACTGACTAGATAAGATATAGGACTGACTAACAACTAGATTACCTTTCACAGATGCCATCCCTTAAGGAGACAGCATTTAACCCTTTAAATGCTAAAATGCTCTAACACAGGGCGTTTCAACCTTTTCACCCATTGTAAGCCATTGTAAGCCGCTCCGAGTCTTCAGAGAGGAGCGGCATATAAGTCCAAATAAATAAATAAATTGTACCACTTTTAGGATATGGCAATATCCGAGTACCACCAGTCACCTAGCAAGGTGTCAAAAACTTGATGACCAAAAAAAAAAAAAGGAAAAAAGGGATAAAGTACAGGTAGTCCTCGACAACAGTTTGCTTAGTGACTGTTCGAAGTTACAATAGCACTGAAAAAAGTGCCCCCCAAGCCACAGCCGAGCAAGACCTGGCGGTGCTCTTCCTCCTCTCCGAGATTTTCATTGTTGTGAACATTTCTGTCGAGGATTGGCAGCGGGGGTGGGGTGAGGGGGTATTTGGTTTTTATTCCCCCCCCTGTCTTCTGGGTGGTTGCAGCAGGTTTGGGTCCCTTCACATGACCCTGGGACACTGTGACCGTCATAAATATGAATCAGTTCCCAAGCATCTGAATGTAAATCACAAGACCCTGGAGAGGCTGAAACATTCCAGCTGATCGGCGCTTCTTCTGGGCTCAGCAGAAGCGCCAGGATCAGCGCCGAGCTCCAGCTGGAGCCTGGCGCTGATCCTGGCGCTTCCACTGAGCCCTGACAGCCCTGCAGCTCCAGCCATCTCTCGCTCAGGCTTGTGCGGTGCTGCCACCGGTTCAGCTCATTCCCCTCCCCTGCAATTTTTCTAGGATGGTCGTGTACCACCTGCCACGTGCCAATGTATCACAGGTGGTACCTGTACCGCTGGTTGAAAAGCCCTGAGATATAGGACTGACTAACAACTAGACTACCTTTCACAGATGCCATCTCTTAAGGAGACAGCATTTAACCCTTTAAATGCTAAATGCTCTAACTCGGTTCTTCATTCCCAAGCTAGCTATATAATGGGCCAGATGGCTAAACTGCTCCAGCACACTCATAAAACTCCAGGAAGGAGTGAAATAGAAGCAGGACAGAAAAGCCACCCAAGGACAGAGCCCTATTTTCTATGGGGTCCCCCTAAGGGAGATGTCATTAGTTGGAAAAGGTAAAATTTGGGGTGCCAGGAATTCCCGTGAATTCCCGGCTTTCCTGTGTATTTGCAGTGATGGAAAAGAGGGAACCATCCCCCCAAGAATTTCCAACTGGGGGTTTCGCCTCTGAGGGTTTCCCTTGTATGTTAAGAACATCTTGTGTCAGGAAATGGTGATTCCCCTCAGAAAAGGCAGCGTGGTTCACCTCTGGCAGGGGAAGAGCTGAGGCCGCCGAATATGCGAAGGGGATCCACCCCATCTTGAGTGCAGGTTAGGCTTCGTTTGGCATGCTTACCCCAAAAGGGGCCTTCATTTGTGTTTCTTGCCCCTCACTCTGCAGCAGTTTGTCAAACTTGCCAACTTTGATGCGTGTGGACTTCACCTGGACCATCTTCTGCCTCATGAATCCCAGCGACCGGTCAGGGCGCATAGGGTTGGCCTCCTACGGGTCCCGTCTGTTAAACAATGCCGTCTGGCGGGGCCTAGGGCTAGGGCCTTCTCCGTTGCTGCCCCAGCCCTCTGGAACCAGCTTCCCTCGGAGGTTCGTACTGCTTCCTCCCTCCTAGCTTTCCGGAAACTGCTGAAGACACATCTATGCAGACAGGTTTGGGGCGTGTGAGCTGCACTCTGCCCCTGGGCCTTTGACTGTGATTGTGTGTTGTATGAGTGTGGTGAATTACTTAGTTTTTTATATAGTAATTGGTAATTTTAATTGATTTTATGTTATGTTTTCACTTGTATTCTCGTTGTGAGCCACCCTGGGTCTTGAGAGAAGGGCGGCATATAAGTCTAAACAAATAAATAATAAATAATAAATAATAAATAATAACTTGGCTGGCTGGGGAATTCTGAGAGATAAAGTCTACACACCTCAAAGTTGCCAAGTTTGAGAAACTGCTCTACAGTTTGGGCAGGGAGAAGTCAACTTTCTGTTTCTGCAGATTGATGGGAGCCAAGAAGTGTAGGCTGGTGCATGGGAATTGTAGTCCAGCTCCTGGAGGAATGGCGGGAAATGATTAAACTTGGAATCCAATTCATATCTGGGAAGGTTCTGGAAAAGATAATCAAGCGATGAAACACCTACAGGCAAACAAAGTCATTATTAAAAGCCAACATGGGTTTGTCAAAAACAGATCATGCCAGACAAATCTTATAGCATTCTTTGACCAGGTGACAAAATTAGTGGATTAGAGAAATGCTGTGGATATAATTTACTTGGACTTCAGTAAGGCATTTGATAAAGTACCGGTAGATCACAACCTACTACTTGATAAGATAGAAAAATGTGGGGTAGACAGCATCACCACCAGATGGATTCGTAGCTGGCTGACCAGCTGTACTCAGCATGTGCTCCTCAATGGAACTGCATCTACATGGAGGGAAGTGTGTAGTGGAGTGCTGGGCCCAGTGCTCTTCAACATCTTCATCAACGATTTGGACGAGGGGATAGATGGGGAACTCATCAAATTTGCAGATGACACCAAGCTGGCAGGAATAGCCAACAGTCCAGAAGACAGGCTTAGGATACAGGAGGATCTGGACAGACTTGAACACTGGGCGCTATCTAACAAAATGAAATACAGTGGTGAAAAAAGTAAGGTTCTACATTTAGGCAAGAAAAACCAAATGTACAGGTATAGTATAGGGGGTACCTTGCTCAATAGTAGCAACTGTGAGAGGGATCTCGGAGTCCTAGTGGACAATCATTTAAATATAAGCTAGGGGTGTGCTGCAGCTGCCAAAAAAAGCCAACACAGTGCTGGGCTGCATTAACAGAGGGATAGAATCAAGATCAGGTGAAGGGTTATTACCACGTTACAAGGCCTTGGTAAGGCCACACTTGGAATACAACATCCAGTTTTGGTCACCACAATGTAAAAAAGATGCTGAGAAAGAGTGCAGAGAAGAGCAATAGAAATGATTAGGGGACTGGAGGCTAAAACATATAAAGAACGGCTGCTGGAATTGGGTATGTCTACTGTAACAAAGAGAAGGATGAGGGGGGACATGATAGCGGCCTTCCAGTATCTCAGGGGCTGCCCCACAGAAGAGGGAGTCAAGCTCTTCTCCAAAGCGCCTGAAGGCAGGACAAGAAGCAACGGATGGAAACTCATCCAGGAGAGAAGCAACCTGGATCTAAGGAGGAACTTCCTGACAATTAGAATGATTAACCAGTGGAACCACCTGCCTCCAGAAGCGGTGAATGCTCCAACACTGGAAGTCTTTAAGAAGAGACTGGACAGTCAATTGTTTGAAATGGTATAGGGTTTCCTGCCTGAGCAGGGGGTTGGACTGGATGACCTCCAAGGTCCCTTCCAACTTTATTATTATTATTATTATTATTATTATTACTACTACTACTACTATTATTATTATTATTATTATTATTATTATTATTATTATACCATTCCTCAGCCACATCTCTTCTCCTCACACCTCCTTCCGTATGTA
Organism: Bothrops alternatus; assembly: GCA_034064705.1. Lineage (NCBI taxonomy): Eukaryota > Metazoa > Chordata > Lepidosauria > Squamata > Viperidae > Bothrops > Bothrops alternatus. The sequence continues at coordinate 280,664 of JARGCV010000226.1, read as the reverse complement.
GATGGTCCCTCCCGTCTTTCTGGCACACAATCCCCCCCCCCAATTCGCTGGCACTCCAATGGACCTTCCCACCGCCCTCCTCCCCGAGCGCGCAGGCGCGGGGTGGCCTCCCGCTCCATACTTGGCGATGCCCGGCGAGCGGCCCTCCGATTGGCTCGGTGTGGCGCGAGGGGGAGGGGGAGGAAGAATGGGAGGGTCTCCCCGCGCTCGCTCGCTGGCTGACCCGGATGTGCAACTGCTAGGCAACGGCGGAAGTGGTGGAAAAAAAAAAAGGAAAAAAAAAGGGGGGAAAGGAGGAGGAGGAGGAGGAGGCGGCGGCGGAGGCGGAGGCGGAGGGCGGCTGCGGCCTGGCTCAGAGCTCGGAGAGGCCGGACCCGGAGGGACCCGGAGTCGCTGCCGTCGCTGCCGTCGCCGTCGGCGCCGTTTCCGCTGCTGGTGCTGCTGAGGAGGGCTCGGCCCCGCCACAGAGGCAACATGGTGAGGGAAGCCGCCGGCCGAGCCCGGCGGGGCGGTGGGGGAGGGGAAGGGGCGAGGGCCGCCGCTGCCGCCGCCATTAGGGGGCGCTTCCTCGCTTGGGGGGGCGTGGGGGAGGGGTCCGCATCGAAGGCGCTCTGCCCAGCTGGGGACTACAAGCCCCATCCTCCCCAGCCAGGCGGCCCTGCTGCCTCTGAGGGGAGGAGGAGGGGGGCTGCCCTGCTGATTGCCCCCCTCCCCCCAGTGTGTGGGTTTATGGCTTCTCTCAAGTAAGGGGGCGGGGGCGGAGGGGGGGGTCTTCACGCTCTCCGTTTGTGGATCCCGGTCAGCCCCGGGCAGAAGAAGCCAGCGCCAGTTGGGGCTTTCCTCCTCCTCCCTTCCTCTCCCCCCCCACGTCAGTCCCCCCAATTGGCAGGGGAGGGAGGGGAGGTGGTTGTGGGGGCCAGTCTGGGTCGGGGTGGGTGGTGAGGAAATGGGGATGGGGGCAGGGAATAAAGAGGAAGGGCTTTGGGGGGGACAAGGAAGGGAGCAGCAATATGGCCAGGGGTCTTCAAACGTGGCCCTTTTATGACTCGTGGACTTCAACTCCCAGAATTCCTCAGCCAGCTTTGCTGGCTGAGGAATTCTGGGAGTTGAAGTCCACGAGTCATAAAAGGGCCACGTTTGAAGGCCCTTGGTTTAAGTGAAAGCTCCTGTCTTTCTTTGCCTGTTGGCCTCTGGCTGGGTTGACAGGCCTGACAGTTCAGGAGACCCTCTCTCTGCCCTCAAGAGAGGAAGGGGAAATTTAGGATTAGGAAAACCCTTCCTTCCTTCCTTCCTTCCTTCCTGAAAGTTAAGGTTTATTTCTGACACGCAGTTGAGGCAGACCTGTACTTATAGTTGTCTGGCCCGAGAGAATAAGTTACACAGAGAGGAGGAGGATGTTGGGAGACAGGAGCCATTACTGGGATGCCCTCCATACCCACCTCAAGTGCTTGACATAATCAACTGCGAGCTAATTTCATTTGTGGAGGCTGATTGTGATGGGGAGCTGAGGAAAGGCAGAGAAATTGACTGAAGATGAAAGGGGGGCAGCAGACATGGAATTGTGTGCTGAAAAGAAAAAAAATGCCTACGTTTCTTTCCATCCAATATATTTTGTACGGTGGAGAAAAGGAGTTCTTTCTGGCTGGATGGAGTAACGAAAGAATGAGGATCAAGAGGTGAAAACAAGGCCCGCCCAATTTGCTTATCTTTCTCTGCTGCTCAGAATCTTAAGTCTGGATTGTAAGTTCTTCAGGCGTGATGGTAACAGTGGATAAAATTAGAGATACACACAGGACAGGTCTGGAGGAAGTCAAGAGGTTGAGTTTGTAGGAGAAGAAAGGGGAGGAGTATAAAAATGTCTGGGTTCTAAGGACGGAGCAGTCTTGCTGTGAAGATGGTACATTATTTTTCTCTTACTTATTTTTTCTCTCCAGAAGAGTAATAATAGCCTAAGCAGGGAGTAAAATCTTCAGCTTCTCAAGAAGAAGGCTTTGGGGAGACTAAATGGAACGCTTGTATTCTGCGGTTGAGACAGCTTCTCTGCTACCAACTGCTGGTTTAGCAAAGGGAAAGATGTATTGGTCTTTGCCTGCCTGAGCTGGGGTATCGGCTGTGAGGTGCAGCTGATGGGAGACGCCATATAATGGGGATACAATATGCAGTTTGAGAAGATGATAAGATCTAGATATTGCTGGTGGGGTGGGAGGTCTCTCATCACAGGGCTAATTGTGAGGAATTATGAGGGGTCTCTCGTGGAAGTAAAGAAGCAATTGGGCAGGCTTCTAAGGTAGATATTTCTCGAGTGGGCACCGGGCTGGAGCTGACTCTGGGATTCTATTTTGAAGTAAGATTCTGCCTCTGAAACTGCAATCCCGTTATTAGGAGAAGGTCGTGAAGAAATTCAGCAGTTGGAAATTGGTGTAAGGAGAGTTTTGGCCTGGTTCAAGTGTGTCGGTTTGTCCAATGAAAGAGAAAGTGTCCTTTTGCAGCTTGCATTTGCTGGACACAATAGAAGGGGTGGGTGTAGAAGTGCACAAAGGCTGTCTCATTGAGTCATATAGGTGGGGTTGTCATTGTGGCCTATGTGCCTGCAAAAGCACCCGATTCCTTTCAGCTGCCATGGTGCATCTTTCCTGCCATGGTGCATCTTTCCAAGTGGATTGGGCGTGCTTTTGCTGTAAGTCAGCTGATCACCCAACGGGTTCCAAAAACATAAACCCACCTTGTTGATCAATACGGAAGTGTATCCATTTGCTACCCAACCCTGTGAGTCACAGGCCGATCCGATGCTTGCATGCCCAGAATGAAATGCGCCTTGCCTGGGGCAGTTACCGGTAGTTCCCACAACAGGAAGTGCTCCAGTTTAAAACCACCACCCCCTGTCCCTTTTCCACTGAAAGGCAAAGGTGAACAGCCTCCTGCTGAATAGAATTGTTTTTCTAGTTAGCTTGATTTTGCTGGGAGTCGCAGAAAGTCACCAGTTCTCAGAGTGAGGACTTGTTCTTGGCACGCGTGTTCCAGAACCAGACGTGTATTTTAATGCTTGCAGAATTCGTAAGCCTTGGGCGCCTGTATCGCGATGATGTGTTCCTTTGGTTTCGCAGAGTTACCCACAAGTTCTCTTTATACCAGCGTGTAGGTCACTGCTGTGTGTAGCAGGAGTGCACCTAGTTGTGTTAGGAGGGCAGCAGTAACCCACACACAGCCCTTTTAAGGCCACCAATGAACCATGCATTTGATAAAAGAATCTGGAAACATATTAAAGAAAAACGCCGCACTTCAGGATTTCTGTGGTGGCCATCTGAATGGAAACAAACAGCTGTCTATGATTACTTATATATATATATATATATATATATATATATATATATATATATATATATATAGATAGATAGATAGATAGATAGATAGATAGATAGATAGATAGATAGATAGATAGATAGATAGATAGATAGATAGATAGATATAGATATAGATATAGATATAGATATAGATATAGATATAGATAGATAGATAGATAGATAGATAGATAGATAGATAGATAGATAGATAGATAGATAGTTTGTTTTGGGCAAACTGTCTGATACCTTACTTTTCCAAGCGTTCCTTGGAAGTTACGAGAGGACTTCCATCCGCAAGCATAAAAGCACTGTTTGTGCCTTCTGGGCCAAGCTGTTTTTCATCAGAGGCCTTTACCCATCTTAATTTCCTTTCCGTGCCCTCTGGTCAGACTCTTGTTTGCTTGTTTGTTTCTTAGTGGCTGGCACTCTAGGAACTGCTGACTTCAGATTGCCCGTTTAATTTCTATTTTGCTTGCAAAAGAGCAGTTGCTTAACCACCGTGCCAGTTAGGCCTGCCTCAAATGGAGCAGACTTCCTTTCCTTCTGAGTGGTTGAGAAGATGGTTGTTTTCCTTCCCGGAAGCTTAATAGGGTGGCCTTGTTTGGTGCGTGAGGTTGCTACAGAACTGGTGAGGAAGCACTAGCTTAACCCCCCCACCCCACCCCCAGAAAAGACTCAGGCTTCGGTGCGCATTTTGTGCAGCGGTAACATAGCTGCTCTTGCTGAGCACACAACCTCACCATAAGGTGTAGGGGCTGTGCTATTTTTAGAGCACTTGTGGTACTGTACTTGCTCCTTTTGAAAGAGGAGGTGAAGTGCTGGGCTCCTCTTCCTAACAAGCTGACTTAGCACTTGTAGGGCAGAGCCAGCAGCAGAAGTGGGGCGTGGTTTCCAGGGACAGGCCGTGAAGGAGGGGGTCTCCTTCCCCGTTTTTTCCCTCGCCACGAGGGTTTGCCTTTTAAAAGGCTGGCTTTCCCGCTCGGCAAAGCTTCTGCCTTGAAAAGTTTTAATGAATTAAAATCAGCCAGGAGGATTAAAAACGGTCTCTGCGTGCACGCTCTGTGGGTAGAAGAGCAGGCACTAAAGAGGTATTCAGGAATATCTTATTCCTACCGAAGAGGCGTTAAGCCTACTTGATCCGAAATATTTGAGGACTGGCCAAGCAAGCGGAGCGTAACCGGTTCCGGAGGGATTGAGGGCAGGGCAACGTCAGATTTTTTTATATATATAAAAGGTTGAGGGGTAGTTTCTAAAAGGGGCACCTGTTGGGGGCCAAGAGGGCTCCGGAGGTTTAAGGAATGAAATAGCTGCTTTCAGCATTCACGTGGCTTGACTTTCTACCCCGTGTATAACCCCCTGAATCCTGTGCTCCATTCTGAAAGCTCCCCACATTTTTGGCCCTACCCATTTGTGTTGACTCTAAGGGAAGGGTCTTCAAACTTGGCCCTTTTATGACTTGTGGACTTCAACTCCCAGAATTCCTCAGCCAGCGTGCCTATATAGATGTCCGTTCAACTTCTAGAGCTGTCCTGCTCAGGCAATAACTCTGGGCAGCTTATAATTCATTTATCTCTGACCTCTGGAATTAGAAACAAGGGGAACCCTCTCTCAGCCCCATAAACATTGAATCCCTTCTACAGAATGGAATAGGAGAGCTGGAGGTCTTCTAGGCCAACCCCTTGCTCAAACAGGAGGACCTATACCCAGGAGTCTTCCAACTTGACCCTTTTATGACTGGTGGACTTCAACTCCCAGAATTCCTCAGCCAGCAATGCTGCCTGAGGAATTCTGGGAGTTGAAGTCCACCAGTCATAAAAGGGCCAAGTTTGAAGACCCCTGTTCCAAGACCACAGACGGGAAAACCACACACTGCTCAATCTTACAGGTTGATTAGGGAAAACTCTTGCTGGTATCCCAGTTCTGAACTGACGGAGAGCGCTTTAGGATGCTGGTGGCCTGGCTCAGTTCTCTGGGTGTTTTTAGTGGTACCTGAAGTAGAGCTGTAGTAAAATCCTGGGCTTCAGTATCCTCAAAGCATCCAAGCCATCGTACAGGACTCCTTGTTTGGTGGGCAATCACCATTGAACTCTTTGTTTGCGAGCCGTTTTAACTGCCATGAGGTAAAACCACCAAGGTTGGCCGGAGAGCACCCCAAGGCGGCCTGTCTTGCAGCCCTCCCCTCCTCCATACTTTGCGGGGTGGGGTGGGGCTAACACAACAGATTGCGTCCCTGAACCCCTATAAAACCTTGGAGAAATTATGAGGCTTCTCTGATGTCGGAAAAGATGGTTAACCTTTAGCCGCAAGAGTAATTGGTCAAAAGTCCCCCCCCCCACACACAAGTTCCGAGTGGTAGGTTTCTCCCAAGAGTAAGGCAAGAGAAACTGATTCCTTGGAGCAGTGGGTGGCTGGCAGTTCTGAGGCCTTAATTCACCGTTCAGAAGGACCGTATTTCCATCGCTCCTCTGTGGCCTTTGTACTTAGGGGTGGTCTGCCCTGCTTCCGCCTCGGTTTTCGGGGAGATTTGAGGGTGCCAATTAAGCTGGAGGTTGCAGCCAGCTGTAAACCAGAGCCTGGTTAGTCCTCCCCTGCTGTTTAGCCATTAAAAGGTTGACACCCTGGTAGCTGCTTGCAAATTAAGCTCGGCATTTCAGTCCTAAAAATAGGCCAGTGGTGTAGCTTCTCTGCTTTCCCTATTTTTCTCTCTCTCTCTCTCTTTTCTTTGCCAAGGGCTCCTCTGCTAAGCTTCCCCATTCTCTGGCTTCCTTGAGGAGTCTACAGTCCTGAACCGGCCCCCATGGCTCCCTTAGGCCTCCCTTGCGGGGGGGGGGGAGGAAACTCCAGGACCTGGAGATGACCATCCTTGCAGACCGGGGACTTTTAAAAGCTGGGGAGCACGGCTGCTTTCGGGAAGAGTGGCAGGCAGAACTGGGACGTGGGAGGCTTGGCTTTTTTTTAGTGGCTTGTTTTGCTGCGGCCTCGGGGCCCAAGACCAGGATTGGGGCACCAGGTGCCTCCGAGCCTAGCCTGGGGCCAGGGCACCTGACACAGGATACCTGAGAAGGATTGCAGGATAAGGGGTGGAGGGGCAGTTTCTCACTGGGCTGCCCGCCTGTACTTCCTGCTCGCAGCAGCCTAGAATCTGCCCAGGCCAGCAGAAGAGCTGTAAATAAAACTTCCCTGATAATTTTCCAGAGTATCCGTTCCCCTGCCCTCTTGCTTTGCTTTGCTTTTTTTTTTCCTTCCTTCCTTCCTTTTTTTTTTTTTTGGCTGACAGGGGTGATGGAGTTGAAACTGATCTCTCCTTACCTGCTTTTCCCAGTTTATTTTTTGCCCCTGGCAGAAATAGCCTGCCTTTGGGTCTTTGGTTTGGTGCTCTGCTCTTGCGGTGCCTCTGGAGGAAGACACACAATCGCAGGCCTTAATGTGGGAGGGAAGGAAAAGCAAGATCCTGGCTTAGAGGCAGGAGAAATTCAGAAAATTCCAGCCGCTTTCTCCTAAGTCAGGGGTGGGCAACCTTGGCTCTTTTATGACTGGTGCACTTCAACTCCCAGAATTCCTGAGCCAGCTATGCTGAGGGGAAAGGGAGAGGTTTCCAAGCTGAGCCAGGCTGGCTCAGGAATCCTGGGAGTTGAAGTCCACGAGTCATAAAGCGGCCTAGACCAGAGCTAGGTAACCTTGGCTCTTTTATGACTCGGGGACTTCAACTCCCAGAATTCCTGAGCCAGCCATGCTGAGGGGAAAGGGAGAGGTTTCCAAGCTGAGCCAGGCTGGCTCAGGAATCCTGGGAGTTGAAGTCCACGAGTCATAAAGCGGCCTAGGCCAGGGGTAGGCAACCTCGGCTCCTTGATGACTCGTGGACTTCAACTCCCAGGATTCCTGAGCCAGGCGTGCTGAGGGGAAAGGGAGAGGTTTCCAAGCTGAGCCAGGCTGGCTCAGGAATCCTGGGAGTTGAAGTCCACGAGTCATAAAGCGGCCTAGGCCTAGGCCAGGGGTAGGCAACCTCGGCTCCTTGATGACTCGTGGACTTCAACTCCCAGGATTCCTGAGCCAGCCATGCTGAGGGGAAGGGAGAGGTTTCCAAACTGAGCCGTGCTGGCAGAGGGAATTCTGGGAGTTGAAGTCCACCAGTCATAAAAGAGCCAAGGTTGCCCACCCCTGTCCTAAGCAATAAAGTTAGGTGGAACTGGAAGCTCTGCCTCCATATAACTCCAGATGACTGGGAGAGACTCCACAAAGATAGTCTTCGGCTTACAACAGTTCTTTTAGTGCCCGTTCAAAGTTACGACGGCACTGAAAAAACATTTCTTGGGAATCGTTTTTCGCGGTCACGACCTTTGCAGCCTCCCCACGGTCACGTCATCCGAATTCAGGTGCTTGGCAGCTGACTCATCTTTATGACGGTCACAGTGTCCCTCCGGGGTCAACGTGATCCAATTTTGCGACCTTCCACAGGGAAGCCAAGTTGACTTAACAAAAACCGGGTTACTAACTTAATAACTGCAGTGATTCACTTAACACTTGTAGAAAGAAAGGTTTGTAAGATGGGGCAAAACTCACCAAACAAATGTCTCGCTTAAGAACAGAAATTTTGGTCGTGAGTCGAGGACTTGCTAGGGGTTGGCATTTTCACTGAAAACCTCTCTGGGAGAAATTGTTCCCAAAGACCTGAAGGTTTTCTCCCCTCCAGCCACTCCGCTTTCCTTTTCCTTTCCACCCCCTTTGCAAAAGCCGCTCAGAGTCATGGACTGAGACGGAGGGGGGTGGGGGGCTATAGAAATCCAATAAATAAGATAAAAATTGCTTAGCTTTTAGGCAGAGAGGGGAGCTTCGCTGGTAACGTGTCATTACAGCGAAGCAGTGGAAGTGATGAACCGGGGCCTGGAGGCTGTTGAGGTCTGGATGGGTGCCAACAGGCTCAGACTCAATCCCGACAAGACGGAGTGGCTATGGGCTCTGCCTCCCAAGGACAATTCCAACTGTCCGTCCATCACCCTGAGGGGAGAAGTTTTGTCCCCCTCGGAGAGGGTCCGCAACTTGAGTGTTCTCCTCGATCCACAGCTAAGTTTGGAACATCATTTTTTGGCTGTGGCGAGGGGAGCATTCGCCCAGGTTCGCCTGGTGCGCCAGTTGCGGCCCTATTTGGATTGGGAGTCACTCCTCACGGTCACCCATGCCCTTGTCACCTCGAGATTCGACTACTGTAATGCTCTCTACATGGGGCAACCTTTGAAGAATGTCCGGAGACCGCAGGTGGTTCAGAATGCGGCCGTGCGAGCCGTCTTGTGTCTCCCAAGACATGCTCATGTCACTCCAGCCCTCCGTGAGCTGCACTGGCTGCCAATTGGTCTCCGAACACAATTCAAAGTGTTGGTTATGACCTATAAAGCCCTATATGGCAATGGACCAGGATACTTGCGGGACCGTCTTCTGCCTCATGAATCCCAGCGACTGGTTAGGGCTGGCCTCCTACGGGTCCTGTCCATCAGACAGTGTCATCTGATGGGTCCTATGGTAAGGGCCTTCTCCGTTGCTGCCCCAGCCCTCTGGAACCAGCTTCCCACAGAGGTTTGCACTGCTTCCTCCCTCCTAGCTTTCTGGAAAGTGCTGAAGACACATCTATGCAGACAGGTTTGGGGCATATGAGCTGTGCTCTGCCCCTCGGCCCTAAGAGTGTCCCTCCATCAGCGGCTGTGAGCTGAATGTGCTTGTATGTTGTGTGAATGGAATTAATTTTTAAATTAATTGTGTTTTTAAATTGTTTTGTTGTTGTGAGCCGCCCTGAGTCTTGGGAGAGGGGCAGCATATAAATTAATTAAATAAATAAATTAATTAATAGCAAGCTTGACAAGTTCTAAATTCAAGCTACCGCTTGCTTTCAAGAGAGCACGGTGGGGGAAACTTTGGCCCCGCAATTTCCTAGAAGGAAATGTCATTTTAGGAGACCCTCAACACGCTTGGCGAAAAAGATCCTCCTTGCAGGGACTGCAATACGCTTCTGTGCAAAGGCCCCCACGAACGAGGAAAGAGGGACTCTCCCCCCAGCAGCTACTTTGGCAACCTTTACTTCGTAGGTTGCCGCAGGAGGAGGCTTCACAAGCCAGCCATGCAGATGTTGTGTTTTGATGAGGTCACAGAGAGGAGACGGGTCCTCCCAGCCCCCCTTTTTTTTAAAAGCAGATTTTCCTGTGGGAAACCTCATCGGCCACGGTGCCGCTTTGCAAGGTGGTACCGTTGCTCCTAAACGAAAGAAGAAAAGTAGTAGAAGGCCTGAAGCTCTTGAGATTTGATCGGCTCACAAGTGTTCATCATATTTTAATATTTCACTCCCCCCCTCCCCCCAATGGAGTTTTCTGGGCAGCTTTTACGGTTACTGCCATATTGACAACTCTAGACTTAGTCTTTCTTTAAGTGGCTCAGCTTCCTGCCCAGCAGCAGCTGGCAGAAAATATTTCTGAAAATAAAGCCTTTTAAGAAAATAGATTCGACACAATTTCGGTAGAGTTGGGCACTTCTCATACTGAAGTCTCTCTCTCTCTCTCTCTCTCTCTCTCTCTCTCTCTCTCTCTCTCTCTCTCTCTCTCTCTCTCTCTCTCTCTCTCTCTCTCTCTCTCTCTCTTTTTATGCCTGCTCTGAGGCCTGTATTGCTTTCCTTCCTTCCCTCCCTCCCTCTTTTCTTTCCTTCCTTCCTTCCCTCCCTCTTTCCTTTCCTTCCTTCCTTTCCTTCTTTCCTTCCTTCCCTCCCTCCCTCCTTCCTTCCTTCCCTCCTTCCCTCCCTCCCTCCTTTCCTTCCTTCCTCCCTCCCTCCTTCCTTCCCTTTCCTTTCCCTCCCTCCTTCCTCCCTCCCTCCCTTCCTTCCTTCCTCCCTTCCTCCCTCCCTTCCTTCTTTCCTTCCTGCCCTCCCTCTCTTCCTTCCCTCCCTCCCTCCCTCCTCCCTCCCTCCCTTCCTTCCCTCCCTCCCTCCCTTCCTTCCTCCCTCCCTCCCTTCCTTCCTTCCGCCCTTCCTTCCTGCCCTCCCTCCTTCCTTTCCTTCCCTCGCTCCCTCCTTCCTTCCTTCCCACCCTCCCTCCCGCCCTCCCTCCCTCCCTCCCTCCCTCCATATTCGGTCCTTAACATTTTGCAAAAGATAATTCTGCTCTTATTTATTTTGAACACAGTGCTGGGGCCTTCCATTCTGTAGCCCAGCCGCCCTTCTTTCTTTGAGGCAGAAAACGAACTAAAATGACATTTTACAAGTTTTTGTGGCTAGGTGCTTTTCGTTGCCTTTTCTCTCCGGAGTTTTCTCTATGCTCTTCCTAACAAAATCCTCAAGGTGCTTCAAAGAGGCAGCTGCTGAGTAAAAAAAACTGTATTTTTTTCCAACCTTTCTCCTGTGGGGAAGATGCCTCTGGCCGAGAAATGAAACAAGCTAAAATGGGAACTCTTTAAGAGGAGAGGTAAAAGGGGATGTTTCCGTTTGAGCCTTCCTTGATTCCTCAAGGATCTTTCTAGCTCTGTGAGAATTCACTTCTAGGCCTGGAATAATCCACATCTGTCTGTGGTCTTGGGAGTCGCAGAGGCAGTGGCCTGTTTCGGGCACGCTCTCAAAATGGCTGGGCTGGAGGTTAAGTGAAGGGAGAGGGTGGGGTTCTTCGTCAGCCCCTCTCCTGTGAAGCCCTCGGGGGTAGTAGGCATATCTTTCTGTTTTCTGACCCTGCCTGCCTGCGGGAGATCCCCTGATCCCTTTCATCCCCCTTAACAGATCCCCTTCACCCTTCGGAGCCTGCTTTGCTCCCTGTTCTGATCTGCCACTGCTTGAAAAATACTGGGAAGTCCAGAGGCTTCCATGGCAGCTTAATTGAGTCTTAACAAGAAAGAAACTATTTGGCTTCTTTTGATCTGGTGTTTCCGTCCTCCAGGCAGCGCAAGCCGCCTCTCTCTGACAAGGCATCCGTGGGGCAGACCTAATAATGCAGGTCGGGGTGCGTGTGACCCTTTTCAAAAGAGGCCGCGAAAAGAAGAGAGAAGGGGGTGGGAGAGGACGGAACAAAGGAGACGGGGCAGAGGGGTCTTCCAAGACAAAACAAAAAACAAAACAAAACACCCAGCATCTTTGCAGGAGATGCTTTAATAAATTAAAGATGCTTTATCTTGGCTAACTAACGTTCATAGTTAAACTGGGCACTTCAGTTCTCTCCTCCACTGCTGCCCCGGAGCGACTGGAAGGGCAAACACAAGATTTATTTTGAACTCTGCTTGTGCCCCGTCGCTGCTCCTGGAGCAAAGATGGGCTGGGTGGAAGGCGGCCAGACCCAAATCGGTCCCCAACGAAGATCAGAAGCCCCCACCGGGCCGGTCTGCAGAGAGCTGCCGTGGCCTAAATGTTCTTCCTCTTCCCACGTAAATCTCTTTTAGAGCGAGGCCAGGCGTCCCGTCAGGTCGGTTTTGACGAAGCTCCTGATTTGAGGAATGCATAGTAGCAGCCGGTCCTCGTCTTATGGCAGTTCATTTAGTGACTCTTCCGGTCGCGTTGCTTTATTTTAAACGAGTTTGCTATTTCCCTTACCTCTTTTTTTTTTTTTAATGAAATTTTGCACAGTCCAACTGCCCCAATCCACATTCCAGAGAATCTCTACAGATCATCCTTGACTTATTAACAGTTCATTTAGTGACGGTTCAAAGTTACAGCGGCACTGGGAAAACTGACCTTTTTTCACACGACCCTTGTGCAGCATCCCCCAGGGTCAGGTGATCAGAATTCAGATGCTTCGCAACCGACTCATATTTATGACGGTGGCAGCGCCCCGGGGTGACCTTTTGCAACCTTCTGACAAGCAAAGTCAACGGGGAAGCCAGGTTGTCCCCCTAACTCAGGGGTAGGCCACCGTGGCTCTTTTAGGACTGGTGGACTTCAACTCCCAGAATTCCTGAGCCGGCCTGGCTCAGCTTGGAAACCTCTCCCTTTCCCCTCAGCCTGGCTGGCTCAGGAATTCTGGGAGTTGAAGTCCATGAGTCATAAAAGAGCCCGGGTTGCCTACCCCTGCCCTAACTTAATGACTGCAGCGATTCATTTAACAACTGTGGCAAAGGAGGGTTGTACAATGGGACGAAATGTCTTGCTTCACAGATGTCTCACTTAGCCACAGAAATTTTGAACTCAGTTGTGGCCATAAGTCAAGGACTACCTGTACACTTAAAACTTATCTATGCCGGCAGGCCTGGGGATGACTGTGATTGTGTGTGTATGATGAATGTGTTTGGGGGGTCTTTTAAATGCTTTGTAGAATTGGTTTTTGGTTTGTTTGTTTTTGAAATGCTTTGATGTTGTTTTTGTTCATGTTGTTAGCGGCTCCGAGTCCTTTGGAGAGGAGCGGCATAAAAATCTAATTAAAATAAATAAATAAAAAAGAATTGGTAAGTGATTCAGGCTCAGAGATTTAAAAAAAAACAGCTTATGAGTGGGAAGCTTAATTTTTTAAAAAATCTTTTCTCTTGTCTGACGTGACCACCGTATTTAGTACGATACGTTGTCTAATGCAGGAGTCTTCAGACGTGGCCCTTTTATGACTTGTGGACTTCAACTCCCAGAGTTCCTCAGCCAAGCGTGTGCTGGCTGAGGAATCCTGGGAGTTGAAGTCCACAAGCACGGGTCTTCAAACTTGGCAACTGTTTTATATGTTTTATATACATGTTGTTAGCCGCTCCGAGTCTCCGGAGAGGAGTGGCATACAAGACCGAATAAAATAAAATAAATAAATAAATAAACTTTAAGACTCGTGGACTTCAACTCCCAGAATTCCTGAGCCAGCATGGGGGAACTATGGCCCCCTCATGACTGGAGGACTTCAACTCCCAGAATTCTTGAGACAGCCTGGCTCAGCTCGGAAATCTCTCCCCTTCCCTCAGCATGGCTGGCTCAGGAATTCTGGGAGTTGAAGTCCACGAGTCATAAAACGACCAAGTTTGAAGACTTCTGCTGCAATGAAGTCGGTCCCCAACCTTTCTGGCTCCGTGGACTGGCTTTTGGGGTGGGGGGGAGAGGGGGCGGTTACACACACACACACACACACACACACACACACACACACACACACACACACACACAGCTTACGCAAATACACCTTTTCATTCACTTTCTGCAGCCCTGGGATTGGGGACCCCTGGTCTAAGGTATTAGTCACGAATGTTAGTCATTTTAAAAATTGCATTTACGATTCAAACGTTATCAAATGGACACGTATTAGTTCCCCTCTTTTTCTTATTTATGGTCATTTCATTCCCCACTCCCTCAGGGGAGGGACAAAAAAGGGATCCCAAAGATCCTGCAGCCTCCCACTTCTAACCCAGACGCTTTGCTTGGAAAAAATGCTGAAGTATATTTTTTAAAAAAACCCAAAACACAACCACGAGCAAAACAAAATAGCTTTAACGTTGCTCAGTTCTTTTTGCCTTTTGTCTCTTGACAGTCTGTTACTCCCTCGTCTTAAGGATTGTCATTCCGTTTCTGTACTGCCAGGTACTTGGCGCCGAGGAACTGGAAATGCTAATTTTTGACATTTTTTTTTTTTAAAAAAAAGGATCTTGGACTAGTTTTTGCTGTTGGGCAGGGAAGAAAGAACATTAGCCAGAATGAGGCCATTTGGTGCAAGAACACCCTTTCCTGCTTTTGCCTGGTTCTTAAAAGATCTTCTTTTTATGGACCGTGTAGAAATTTCTCTTGACGTTTCCTGGAATCCAGCCCAGGGTGACAGAACGTAAATCTTTGAAAGGGATGGGTAATATTTCCAGTTTAAGCTCAGTTCCTGAGTTGTAGCAAAATGCCGAAGGAAGCAGCTGATGAGACGATCCTTTCCCTTGTTCCAACCCTCTGAACTTTTCCAGCTGGCCAGGCTGGGGTGGCTGTTCCCACGATCCCCGTGTCAACACCTGACATCACAACTGTAGATCCGGCATGTAGCAGAACAAAGCAGGACGCAGTGGTCCTCTCTGGACTGAAAAGCCCCTCCCACCCCCTTCCTGGGTTTTGCTGCCAGAGCTGCATATAGAATAGAATAGAATGGAATGGAATGGAATGGAATAGAATAGAATAGAATAGAATAGAATAGAATAGAATAGAATAGAATAGAATAGAATAGAATAGAATAGAATAGAATAGAATAGAATAGAATAGAATAGAATATAGAATGGAATAGGAATAGGAATAGGAATAGAGTAGAATAGAATAGAATAGAATAGAATGGAATGGAGTGGAATGGAATGGAATGGAATATGGAATGGAATAGAATAGAATATGGAATAGAATAGAATAGAATAGAATAGAATAGAATAGAATAGAATAGAATAGAATAGAATAGACTATGGGAAGAATAGGATAGACTATGGGAAGAATAGAATAGAGTAGAATAGAATAGAATAGAATAGAATAGAATAGAATAGAATAGAATAGAATAGAACAGAATAGATCTTGGAGGTCTTCTAGTCCAACCCCTACTCAGACAGAAAACCCTATACCATTTCAGACAAATGGTTGCCCAGCTTCTTCTTAAAAACTTTCAGTGATGGAGTACCCACAACCTCTGGAGGCAGGTTGTTCCACTGATTAATTGTTCTCCCTGTCAAGGAATTCCTCCTTAGTTCCAAGTTGCTTCTCTCCTTGATGAGTTTCCATCCGTTGCTTCTTGTCCTGCCTTCAGGTTTCTTTGGAGAAGAGCTTGACTCCCTCTTCTTTGGGGCAGCCCCTGAGATACTGGAAGACTGCTATCCTGTCCCCCCTCGTCTTTCTCTTCATTAAAAGAGACATCCCCAATTCCAGCAGCCGTTCCTTATATGCTTTAGCCTCCAGTCCCCTGATCATCTTTGTTGCTGTTCCCTGCATCTCTGCGGGGGGCCCAGTATTTTTCTTGGGGGACGGAGAGACAAAGGAATGTGAGTGTGTGTTTTTGTATATATGAGAGAGAGAGAGAGGGAGAGAGAAAGAGAGAGAGAGAGAGAAGAGGGGAGGAGAGGAGAGGGGAATTGAAGGGGTCCCAAGTGCCCCCAGTTCAAATCACCCTCATAGAAAGGTCCTTGATGCTCTGTGATGAGCGCTGACAATGTTAACCTACTTTGGGTCATAAAACGTTTGCAAGAAAACCACCAAGCTCAGAGAGCACCAAGGACCCCCACAGTCCTCCTCCTCTCCTTCTCTCCACAAATCCCAATTCCCTTCTAACACTGATGATGTTACTTAGTTGGGTCGTGAAACATCTGCAAGGAAACAGCTAGGCTCAGAGAGCAGCAAGGACCCCTCACTTCAACCCTGAGCAACAAATATCAATCGGTACCTTCCCAGAAGATTGGTGTGTGTGTGGGGCGGGGGGGGGGGAAAGCAGGGGGCTGTTTCTTAATAGGCAAGCTATGATTGGCACTTGTGCCTGGAGCCACGGCTTTGAACTGGGTTTGCTGGCCTTAATAGGATGCAGGAGGGGAAATTTCAGAATATATGGGCGGGGGAGAGGAGTAACTTCCCCCTTGTTGCTTTCCAGCGCCAGAGCGTTCTTTAACGGGGTTCCTGGTTCGTCGCCTGGGCAAATAGGTCTGCCGAAATGCAGCTTTGTTCACCTTCCCGTTTCGTGGGCGAGCTTTCCACGTCACAGGGCCACTTCCTTTCCCGGCTCAGAGCCAGTTCTTAATTGTCCGAAGCAAAGAGGTGGTGGTGCAGACGGTCTGTTTTGGGGGCGGCTCACATCCTGCCAAATGCCAGATTAAAAATAGTCCGATCTGTGCCAGGGTATCTTCAGCCACCTACCGAAGCTTTTTTTCCCCAAAGCACCAGAAGGCAAGACCAGGAACAACGGATGGAAATTCCTCCAGGAGAGAAAGAAGCAGCCTGGAGTGAAGGAGAAACCTCCTAACCGTGAGAACAATTAACCAGCGGAACAACCTGCCTCCGGAAGTTGTGGGTACGCCGTCCCTGGAGGATTTTAAGAAGAGACTGGACAGCCCCCTGTCTTGAAATCGTTCTAGGGTCTCCTGCCTGAGCAGGGGGCTGGACTAGAAGACCTCCAAGGTCCCTTCCGGCTGTATTCTGACTAAGCTACGAACGCCTGAATCCGTGCAAGCCTTGGAAGCTCCCACAGGCTTTGGGGCTGTCGAAATACAAGCCCGTGCTTGGGGGAGGGGCTGTGAGCTCTGGGGACCCCCTCTCTGCCATGAAGGTATTCCATGGTCTGTTTGGGGAATTCTAGTGCCGCCCTGCAGAGGCTCGGTAACCTCTGAAGAATGTCTGCCAAAGCCTTGGCTCCAGACACGGTGGAGGGCTGCCCTCTCTAGCTGCTGTGAAACAGGAAATATGGAAACCATTTGCTAATGAGGGACGGTGCCCTGAGAGTTTGTGGTGCCTTACAGTAACAGCACTGCAGGCAGCAGTTCCTCTCTCTCTCTCTCTCTCTTTTTTTTGCATCAGCTGTGCTCTTCTGGGCACCAAAGAGGGTGGGGGGGGAATTCCAGCCCCGTCTGGGTGTTGCAAAGTCAAACATGAATTGTCTTCTTTCTTGATAGGCACTTTGGCCTTGGTGGAAATATATATATTTCCTGCTCAGGCAGGAAACCTTAGACCATTTCAGACTAAGGTCTGTCCAGTTTCTTCTTAAAAACTTCCAGTGTTGGAGCCTTCACCGCTTCTGGAGGCAGGTTGTTCCACTGGTTAATTGTTCTAACTGTCAGGAAGTTCCAGGTTGCTTCTCTCCTTGATGAGCTTCCACCCGTTGCTTCTTGTCCTGCCTTCAGGCGCTTTGGAGAAGAGCTTGACTCACTCTTCTTTGGGGCAGCCCCTGAGATACTGGAAGGCTGCTATCCTGTCCCCCCTCGTCCTTCTCTTCATTAAACTAGACATACCCAATTCCAGCAACCGTTCCTTCTATGTTTTAGCCTCCAGTCCCCTGATCATCTTTGTTGCTCTTCTCTGCACTCTTTCTAGAGTCTCAACATCTTTTTTACATCGTGGTGACCAAAACTGGATGCAGTATTCCAAGTTTAGATCTGGTTGGAAGTCCAAGTAAATTATATCCACTGCATTCCTCTGGTCCATTAATTTTGTCACTTGGTCAAAGAATGCAATAAGATTTGTGTGGCATGATCTGTTTTTGACAAACCCATGTTGGCTTTTAGTAATGACTTTGTTTGCCTGTAGGTGTTCGCTGATTCGTTGTTTGATTATCTTTTCCAGAATCTTCCCAGGTATTGAGGTCAGGCTGATAGGTCTATAGTTTCCTAGATCTATTTTTTTCCCTTTTTTGAAGATGGGAACCACATCAGCTCTTGTCCAGTCCTCCCGTAGTTCCCCAGTGCTCCAAGATCTTTGAAAAATATAGTTCAGTGGTTCTGAGATCACATCTGCCAGTTCCTTGAGAACCCTGGGGTGTGATCCATCTGGTCCTGGTGATTTGAACTCGTCTAGGCTGGACAGGTGCTCACTTACCGTTTTCTTCCCTATCTTCTTGTGTTTTTATTCTGTTTTTTATGGCACTATTTTTGATAGGTTGGTCTGTTTTTTCCCTTTGTGTAAAGACAGATGCAAAACACAAATTAAATAGTTCTGCTTTCTCCCTGTTGCTTGTCCCCTTCTTGTCACTTTCCCCCACTAATGGACCAATCATTTCCTTCACTTTTTTCTTGTTTTTTTATATGTTGAAAGAAGCTTTTTTTGTTATTTTTGACTTTGGTTGCAAGCTTTAGTTCATTTTGAGCCCTAGTTTTCCTCACTTCATCTTTGCAGGCTCAGGCTATTTGCTGATATTCTGCCTTAGTTATGTGTCCCTCTTTCCACTTTTTATACTT
The DNA here is from genome assembly GCA_034064705.1 of Bothrops alternatus. NCBI lineage: Eukaryota > Metazoa > Chordata > Lepidosauria > Squamata > Viperidae > Bothrops > Bothrops alternatus. Next base: position 262,527 of record JARGCV010000226.1, on the reverse strand, counting down.
GTCCTTTTTATCTTTCAATTTATCAGAGAGTTCTTTATGCAGCCATGCTGATTTCTTTTGAGAGCTGTTATTTTTCCTCTTTGTTGGTATTATGCTAGACTGGGCTTTTATTATCTCACTTTTCAAAATTTCCCAAGCTTCTTGAGTAGTTTTCCCCTTGAGGATTCTCATCCATGGAATCCTTCCCAAGCCCTCTCTAAGTTTATTGAAATTAGCTCTCTTAAAGTCCAAGACTCTAGTTTGATTGTGTTTATTGCTTGTTTTTCCATAATGTTGAATTCCCGTATTGCATGATCACTTCCCCCCAAGGTTTCTGTGGCTTCAACACCTTCTACGGTATCATTTCATCTCTGTTAGTGAGGATTAGATCCAAAATGGCTAATCCCCTAGTTCCCTTCTCTACTTTTTGGGAGACAAAGTTGTCTGCTAGGTTTGTCAGGAATCTGTTTGATCTTCCACTTGGTGCAGTGTTTGTCCCCCAGCTGATGTCAGGGTAGTTAAAGTCCCCCATTACTATTGTGATGTGCTTCCTACATACCTTAGTTAGCTGACTAGCAAAAAGTTCATCTATTTCCTCTGTTTGGTTTGGCGGTCTGTAGCATACGCCTGTGGCAATGTCATTCCCCCCCCACCCTTTTATATTGACCCAAATGCATTCAAGACAGTTTTCATCATTGTTGTGCTCTATTTCTGTAGAGATGTAGTTATTTCTTATATAGAGAGCAACTCCACCTCCTCTTTTATATGGGTTGTTTCTTTTAAATAATTTAAATCCCTCTAGCTGTGTGTTCCATTTGTGGGTTTCATCTCACCATGTTTCTGTAATGGCAGCAATATCATATCTGCCCTCATTAACCTGAATTCCTAGTTCACCCTGTTCACTGCTCATACTCTGTGCATTGGTGTATGGACATTTGAGTCCTTTATGACTGACCCGGTGTTTACTTTCTGCCTAACCTGTGTGGTGCCTTGAGTTCTGCTATTTTCTTACCACCTGTTTGGTTAGTGTGCTTTGTGGGGCACTCGCTACTAAAAGCTTGATTTTGCTTGACAGCAAGGTTGATATTCTTGTCCACACACACATCTACGGTATGTTACATGCACCGATAGCCCTATAATTTTGAGATTGTCAGGGACAGGGCTGTTCTGTATCAATTAACTCACTGTCCCCGTTGTTCAGTTTAAATATTCCTCCAGAAAAATCTCTGAATTTATTGCCGAGTAACTCAGTCCCTTTCTTGGATGGATGCAAACCGTTTCTTTTGTACATTTTTTCATTGGACCAGCTACAGACATCGTGACTAATATAACTAAAGCCTTCCCCTCTATACCACTCCTTTAGCCACACACTCCAGAAGGGGTGAATGGTCCAACACTGGAGGTTTTTAAGAAGAGACTGGACAGCCATGTGTCCGAAATGGTGTAGGGTTTCCTGCCTGAGCAGGGGGTCAGACTAGATGACCTCCAAGGTCCCTTCCCATTTTATTATTATTATTATTATTATTGATGACCTCCAAGGTCCCTTCCAACTTTATTATTATTATTATTATCATCATTATCATCATCATCATTATTATATTAAATATTGAATTCTGCTCTACGCTGGTCTTTTCCATTTTGCTCCTGGTAACACTGGTGAAACCTCTGAAAAAGTAAGCCTGTAGCCTATCCTGCTAAGTTCCTGCCCACATGCACTGGTTGAATCGCCACTTGGCAGAGAGCTTGACCACCCTGTGTGCCCAAAGGGGGCACGCCATATTGCCAGAATCCTGGCTTCTCGCACTCAAGACCCCCGTCTCCACCCCAGCATCTGTCTGATGGCTGATTAGGAGATCGGTCCTTAAGTGCAATTTTTATGTTTCCTAAATTTGTTGTACATCACTTTCCTTTTTGCCTTTTCTTCACCCCCCCCCCCACCCCCACCCCCTCCAGAGTGAACAGCAGCTCGACTGTGCCTTGGATTTGATGAGGCGTCTTCCTCCCCAGCAGATAGAGAAAAACCTCAGTGACCTGATTGACTTGGTGAGTAGGCATAGGGGGCCCTTTCCATGTTCTGCAGAAGTTGCTGGAGATCCAGTAGATTCAACGGATGCCCCCGGAGCAGGGGTCTTCAAACTCCGCAACTTCGAAGACTTGTGGACTTCAACTCCCAGAAGGCTGGCTGAGGAATTCTGGGAGTTGAAGTCCACAAGTCTTCAAAGTTGCCAAGTTTGAAGACCCTTGCCCCAGACCCTCCCCACCTTTTTAAAACTTGTTCTAATTGAGAGTGGTTTGTCTGGCCCTACTTGGGTTGGAGAGCGAGGTGGGGTTTTTTTTTGTGTGTGTCTGTGTGTGAGTGTGTGTCTTGGCTCTGTTTGTTTAGATTTCATATCCCTGGGGGCTCTGTCCTCCAGGAGAATTCAAAATCCCGTGGGGACCCCCATTTGAGTGAGCCACCTTTGAGGTGGCAGTCCCAAGCCTCACCTGCAACAGCACGCCCAGCCCACCTTTATTATTATTTTCTGCTTCACTAAGGACAAAGCGGGAG